>CAUYPK010003278.1:0-58732 GCA_963574355.1 Loris lydekkerianus
ATGGACTAGCAAATTGTGGTACATGTATACCATGGAATATTATGCAGCCTTAAAGAAAGATAGAGACTTTACCTCTTTCATGTTTACATGGATGGAGCTGGAACATATTCTTCTTAGCAAAGTATCTCAGGAATGGAAGAAAAAGTAGCCAATGTACTCAGCCCTACTATGAAGCTAAACTATAGCTTTCACAGGAAGGTTGTAACCCAACTATAGCACAAGAATATGGGGAAAGGGCCAAGGGAGGAGAGGGGAGCGGGGAGGTTGGAGTGGAAGGGTAATTGGAGGGACCACACCCAGGGTGCATCTTAGAATGGGTACAGGCGAAACTCACTAAATGCAGAATACAAATGTCTTCACACAATAAGTAAGAAAATGCCATGAAGGTTATGTTAAACAGTTTGATGAAAATATTTCAGATTGTATATGAAGCCAGCACATTATACCCCTTGAATGCACTAATGTACACTGCTATGATCTAATAATAATAATAATAATAATAATAATAGTAAAGAATCCCTATTCAATAAATGACACTGGGAATACTGGATAGCCATGTGTAAAAAGACTGAAACTGAAAATGCGAGTTTCACCACTTACAGAAATTGACTCAAGATGGATAAAAGATTTAAATCTAAGATATTAAATGATTAAAATCATAGAAGAAAGGGTGGGGAAACCTCTTTAGGATGTTGGCCTGTGGAAAGATTTTATGAAGACGACTTCAGTGGCAATCACAAGAAAAATTAACAAATGGGACTTAATAAAACTGAAAAGCTTCTGCACAGCTAAGGACACAACAATAAAAGAAAATGGACAACCTTCAGAATGGAAAAAGATATTTGCATGTTATGAATCTGACAAAGGTTTTATAACTAGGATCTCCAGAGAACTCAAATTAACCAATTAAAAAAAGACCAAACAATCCCACCTGTCACCAGGCAAGAGACATGAACAGAGCCTTCTGTGGGGAAGAGAGATGAGTGCCTAACATATGAAAAAATTCTCATTGTCCTTAATCATAAGAGAAATGCAGATCAAAACCACCCTCAGATATCATCTAACCACAGTAAGATTACCCAACATCACAAATTTCCAAATTTTGTAGATGCTGGAGCACATTTGGAGAGAACGGACAACTTTTACACCATTAAAAGCAAACTAATACAGGTTCTTTGGAAAGAAGTATGTAGAATCCTCAGAGAACTCAAATTAGACCTCCCTTTTGACCCAGCAATCTCACTACTGGACATCTACTCAGAAGAAAAAAATCATTTTATCATAAAGACATTTGTACTAGATTGTTATTGCAGCTCAATTTACAATTGCCAAGATGTGGAAATAACCTTAATGCCCATAAACCCAGGAATGGATTAACAATAGAATACTAATCAGCCAGAAAAAAGATGGAGACTTTATATCTTTGTATTAACCTGGATGGAGTTCAGACACATTCTTCTTAGTACAGTATCACATGAATGGAATAGCAAATATCCAAGGTACTCAATATTAATATGAAGCCAGTAGTTGATCTAATTCATGCCCACATAGGAGAATGTTCAATTCAATTCAAGTTGGGAGGAGGGGAGTAAGAGAAGGGGTAAAAGGAAGGAGAGATTGGTGAGCTTCCATTAAATAGGCACAATTTAGGGTGTATGGCACATCTTTTGGGTGCAGAACACAACTACAAGAGGGGCTTTACCTAACAAATTCAAATATTGTGACCTGTTTGTTTGTACTCTCACATCAGCCTGAAATTTAAAAAAAAAGGAAAAGAAAATAGAGGGAAAATGTATAAAATCATAAATATACAAATAGAGGGAAACTTTATTAAATCATAATTTTATAAAATCATAAGTATTTATAAAATCATAAATAAAATCCTAAAATATGAATATCTAAGAAAGAACAGCAAGATCTCATAATGATATGCATCTGATTTTTTAAAAGTTATTTCAAGATGATAAATCAATGACAATTTATGGCAAACATAATTTATGACAAGTACGTCTATGGAATGGAAGACTTAACAATGAAACAGGGTTGAATATCTTTAAATCCAATAGTTTTAATAGTTTTAATAGAATTAAATAAATCTTTACTGCCCTCCTTATTCTCTTCCTTCCTCCCTCCCACCCTCTGTTTCTTCCTTCTCTCTCCCCCCCCCACCCCCGTCCCTTTCATCCTTCTTGGATTTTATCTTTTATAAAGTTTATAGCTGATTGAAAATTTTGTAAAGAAAGGCAGAGCCTGGGCAGCGCCTGTGGCGCAGTGGGTAGGGCGCCGGTCCCATAAACCGAGGGTGGTGTGTTAAAACCCGGCTCCAGCCACCCGCCCCAGCCAAATTGCAACAAAAAAATAGCTGGGCGTTGTGGTAGGCGCCTATAGTCCCAGCTACTGGGGAGGCTGAGGCAGGAGATTTGTCTAAGGCCAGGAGTTTGTGAGCTGTGATGCTACGGCATTTTACTGAGGGCAATACATTGAGACTGTCTCTAAAAAAAAAAATTCAAAAGAAATAAAAGGCAAAGAGCCAAAAATAGCAAAGATAATCATGAAGATAGAGAAAAAAGTTGCAGGTTACACTACCAGACATCATGACCTAACATAAAGCTCTCATAGTTAAAAAAAAAAAAAAAAAAGCTGCAATTTTTTCCAAGGGACTCACTAATCAATGAAATTAAATATTGGTTCCTGAAACAGATCCACACATATTCAAATAATTAATGTAAGAGAGAGGAGTCACTATTTTCCAAAAAATAAAAAATATTGAGGACCATTAAAAGATCTGAGCAGCTACCTCATACCCTGTTCAATCGTCTACAAAGAGATTGAAGGTCTAGATGTGAAATAAAGCAAACAGAAGCTAAATATTTGTGATAGCGGAGTATGTACAAATTTATAAACAAAATGCACAAAGAAATAACCAGATGAAAGTTTAATTTTGGATAATTGTAAAAATTTGTTCATCTGAACTAACAATGCCAAAAGGTATCCCTTAAAGTAGGAGAGGAGGATATTTTTTATCAGACCTATATAATCAGACATGTATTTCTGACAGAGGATTCATATATAAAATGTAAAAGCAATACTCTTATAAACCCATACATAACTGACATGGAACCCAATAGAAGGGTGGAGAAAGAATGTTAATGCACACTTCTTTAGGAAAAAAATGTACATATACATCATACATATGAAAATTTTCTCAATTTATTCACGTTAGGACAATTCAGATTAAAATGCCAATGGCACCCACACCAGGCAGAATAGCTAAAAATAAAATTAAAAGTATTAATCATGGAAAAGGATACTTAATAAGGGCAATTATTATGTCCTTTCTGGAATGCACATTGTTACAACTACTCTGAAAACTCATTTGACAGTATTAATTCCAAATATGAATATCCCATGATTTAGAAAATCTAATCTAAGGGTTATACCCAAGTAGAATTACAGATTTATGTTCAACGAATCATGGAAATGCATTAATGTATTTATGCATTAATATATTTATGTTCAACGAATATATTAATGCATTAATATATTTATGTTCAACAAATCATGCAAATGCATTGATGAAAAATCCAGACACAGGAAAGTAATGTGTGTGAGACTTAATTCACAAGAAGCAACAAAATAGCTGAAAGTTATGTTGTGAGAAGTCGGTATAGCATTTGTACATGTTTTTGTATGGGTGTGGGTAAGTCCAAGGTGGAAAGAGAAAGAATCCTTCTGGGGTCCTGATAATGTTTTAATTATTTACTTTTTTTTCTATTTAATATGGATTTGAGTCAAATATGTGTTAAATCTGTAAAAGTATGTTTAGATGTGTACATTTGCTTATACACATATTCAAAATAAATGCTAAATCTAAAACACCACAAGAGAGGGAGAAGTTCAACAATGCAATGGGCAGTGTTGGAGGACTTCGCCAGGGTATCCTCAGCCATAAAGCCATAAAAGCCTCTATTAGACAAGGAGTATAAAGGGCCACAAGAAAAACTAAAATCCATGACACAATGTTTTCATTAAAGATCTCTGAGTGACAAAAGAGAAAAGTTATGGGAAGGTACTAACATAACTTTGCTTGTACAGGAGTATAAGGGACTCTGTAAATTAGCAGATATCCCATTGACTTTGAAGGTTTTAAGTCCTTTATGCATAATTGGAAAAGTTGCATCCCTTGTCCCTAGAGAAAGTCTCAAAGAGGGAAATTCATAAATTATTCCTATAGTGTTATTTACTTATTTTTTATTATTAAATCATAGCTGTGTATATTAATGCAATAATGGGACACCATACACTGGTTTTATATATCATTTGACATATTTTCGTCATACTGGTTAACATAGCCTTCCTGGTATTTTTTTACTTATTGTGTTAATACATTTATATTCTACATTTACTAAGTTTCACATGCAACATTGTAAGATGCACCGTAGGTATAATCCCACCAATCACCCTCCCTCTGCCCATCTTCACCCCTGCCTCCCCTCCCTCTCCCCCTTCCCTCCATTCTCAGGTCACAACTTGGCTACAGCTTTCATGTGAAAGCCCTAAACTAGTTTCATAGTAGGGGTGAGTACATTGGGTACTTTTTCTTCCATTCTTGGGATACTTTACTAAGAAGGATATGTTCCAACTCCATCCATGTAAACATGAAAGAGGAAAAGTCTCCATCTTTCTTTAAGGCTGCATAGTATTCCATGGTGTACATATACCACAATTTATTAATCCATTCTATCTCTTACAGTGATTTCTGATCAATGATCTTTGATGTTATCACTGTAATAGTTTTGAAGCTATATGATGAACTGTGCCCGTATAAGATGATGAAATTAATTAATAAATGTCTCATGTGTTACGACTGCTCTACCAACGGGCCATTCCTCCTCTCTTCCTCTCTGTGATACAACAAAGTTCAAATTAGGCTTGTCGCTAACCCTACAGAGGCCTCTAAATGTTCAGTTGAAAGGAAGTCACACATCTCTTGCTTTAAATCAAAAGCTAGCAATGATTAAGCTTAATGAGGAAGACATGTTAAAAGCCAAGACAGGCCAAGAGTGAGGCCTCTTGTGAGTGAGCCTAGAGTGAGCCTAGCTGTGAATGCAAAGGAAAACTCCCAGAAGGAAGGTAAATATGCTATTCAGTGAACCCATAAGTGAAAAGAAAGTGGAACAGCCTTGCTGCAAATAGGAGAAAGTTTGAGTTGTCAGCCAAAACATTCCTTTAAGCCAAAGCCTAACCCCAAATGCTCATTCTCTTCATCTTTGTGAAGGCTGAGAGAGGGGAGAAAGTGGCAGAAGAAAAATTAAAAGCTAGCAAATGTTAGTGCATGAGGTTTAAGGAAAGAAAGTATCTTCATAACATGAAAGTATAAGGTGAAGCAGTAAGGTTGCTGAGGCTGCAGCAAGTTAGCCAAAAGATCTAGCTAAGATAATACATAAAGTTGGCTACACTAAACAACAGATGTTCCATGTAGATGAAACCGCCTTCTATTGGAAGAGGATGTGATTTAGGAGTTTTATAGCCAAGGAAAAGCAATGCCTGGCTTCAGAGCTTCAAAGGACAGACTGACCCCTTATCAAGGGCTAAGGCAGCTTGTGAAGCCCAGTGCTCACTTAGCATTCTGAAAATCCTAGGACCCTTAATAATTATGTGAAATACGCTTTGCCTGAACTCTATCAATGAAACAACAAAATCTGGACGGCAGTGTGTGTGTTAACACTGTGGCTTACTGAATATTTTAAGCCCATTTTTGAGACCTGCTAAAAAATAAATAAAGACTCCTTTTAAAATACTACTATTTATTGAGAACACACTTTATCACTCAAGAGCACTGATGGAGATTAATGTTATTTTCCTGCCTATTAACACAGTATCTATTCAGCAGCCCATGGATCAAGTAATTTTGAATTTTGAGTGTTATTATATAAGGAATGTACTTTGTAAGGCTATAGCTGCCATAGACAGTGATTGCTCTGATGGATCTTGGAAAAGTAAGTTGAAAACATTCTGGAAAGGAATTATTCTAGATGCCATTAAGAATATTTGTCATTCAGGCAGAGCCCATAGCTCAATGGGTAGGGCATCGGCCACATACACTGAAGCTGGCGAGTTCCAACCCAGCCCGGACCAGCTAAAACAACAATGACAACTGCAACAACAACAAAAATAGCCAGGTGTGGTGGGTGCCTGTAGTCCCAGCTACTTGGGAGGCTGAGGCAAGAGAATTGCTTAAACCCAAGAGTTTGAGGTTGCTGTGAGCTGTGATGCCATAGCTCTCTACCCAGGGGTGATAGCTTGAGACTCTGTCTCAATAAATAAATTAATTAATTAATTAATTTAAAAAAGAATATTTGTCAATTCATGGGTGGAGATCAAAATGTGATAATCAACAGGTGTTTAGACGAAGCTGATTTCAACCCTCATGGACGACTTTGAGGGAGTCAGTGACTTCAGTGGAGGAAGTAACTGCAGAAGTAGTAGAAATGGTGAGGGGACTAGAATTAGAAGAAAAGCCTGAAGATGTACTGAACTGCTGCAATTTCATGATGAAATTTGAACCGTTGAAGATTTACTTCTTCTGGATGGACAAAGGAAATGATTTCTTAAGGTAGAATCTACTCCACGTGAAGATGCTATAAGCATGGTTTAAATCACAACGAAGGATTTAAAATATTATATAAACTTGGTTGATAAAGCAGTATCAGGGCTTGAGAAGATTGATTCCAATTTTGAAAAAAGTTCTACTGTGGATAAAATGCTATCAAGCAGCATGACGCGCTACAGAGAAATTGCTCTTAAAAGGAGGAGTCAATCTATGCAGCAAACTTTATTGTCTTATTTTAAGAAATAACCATAGCCACCCCAACCTTCAGCAACCACCACCTGATCAATCAGTAGCTGTCAACATCAAGGCAAAACCATCCACCAACAAAAAGATTACAATTCACTGAAGTCTTAGATTACCATTAGCATTTTTTAATAATAAAGTATTGTTAAATTAAGATATGTACAATTGTTTAGGTATAATTCTGTTGTACACTTAGTAGACTATAGCATGCTGTGAGCATAATTTTTTTATTCACTATGAAACCAAAAACTCACTGTCTTGTGATCGGCGCTTTTTTGCAGTGGTCTGGAACCAGACCCAATGTGCAATATTGCCAAAGTATGCCTGTTCAGGTAGAGTCACTTCCAAGGAAACTACGTCAAGTGGGGATTCTAAAACATTTCAGAAATCATTAACAGTTGATGTCCATGGGTATTAAAGGTTTGTTTTTAATTTTAGGAATTAGAAAATGTAGTTGGGAGCTGGACAGATGACTTGACACAGCTGACGCTGCTGAAGGACACCCTCTCTGCGTACATCAGCGCTGACGACATCTCTATCCTTAATGAACGCATAGAACTTCTGCAAAGGCAGTGGGAAGAATTGTGCCACCAGGTAAGACAAGACCTACGGGGAATTGCCTCAGAATGAGGGAGAATTGGAAGACGAATCAGAATGTCAATGCCTTGATGGATTTGGACCCGTCCTATAACTCGTAGTATGCATGAAGACAGGACCTGGTGGTTATTACCCACAATATTTCAGATTGTTAAAACTAGGTTTAGATTCATGTAAGGTAGATTCTCTTCCTGTTTTTGCTGGCTGGCATATTTTTAAGAGGAAACACAATGTTGCTGTTCACAGGTGTGGTTTTTGTTAGGCTAATGTTACTTAAACACGTGAAAAACCAAGGTTGTATTTGTAATTGTAGCTTATACTCTGGAGCTGGTTTTTGTTCATGGAACATTCATTGTTGCTTTTGATTTACTACAGTTGTTGTCTAGTAATTTATGGGGGTACGGCTTCTTTAGTCATCATTCATTTATTAAGTACTTTCTATGTTCATCATGCCTTGGAAGAGATCCCTCTTCAGGTTTTGAGTTGGAAACGTAGGGACAAATATGGGAAGAAAGGCAGCAAGAAGACATTCTAGGCAAAAAGGCACAGCAGATTAAAACGCTCACAAGTTAAGAACAGGCAGCTGCCTATGTCCCTTGAGGCCATCCTCTCCAGGAAGTGGGGGCTGTGCCCTGCCTCGCACATAATAGGCCATATTAAATATTTGTTAAATGGATCCGTCATATTCATTATTGTAAATTTAACAAACTATAATGGATTTGTCTGCTGTCAAGTTTACAAGTGAGCTGAGAGTAAAATCAGTCTAGAAAGAAGAAAGCCAGGTATAAACAAGGAAAAACAACATAAAAATACATAAAGATATAAGCAAGCTGGCCAGACAGGGTAACTCAAACCTGTAATCCCAGCACTTAGGGAGGCCAAGGCGGGAAGATTGCTTTAGCCTTGGAGTTCAAGGCCAGCCTGGGAAACATAGTGAGATCCCATCTCTACAAAAAAAAAAGAAAAGAAAAAATTAATCATAGTGGCACACACCTGTAATCCCAGCTACCTGGGAGGCAGTGGCTGGAGGGTCACCTGAAACCAGGAGTTCAAGGCTGGGCAACAAAGCAAGACCCCATCTCTATCGGAAAACAAAACAAAACAAAACAAAGAGTAAGCAAGCTAAAGACAATGGGGATTGCAGAGAATAAATGAAACGTTTCTTGAAATGCTTCCTGAGATGGGAGGTGGCAGAGATAGACTGATGGCAGGAGACAAGCAGGTGTGTGTGTTTGTGACCAGGTTGCAGCTGGAGCTGAGGGCCCTGGCTGGGGAGAAGCGGGTGTGGGAAGGCTGATGGCTATTGAGAAGGGGCCTCTTCTGCCCGCCTGCCTCAGGCCTCGGTGCACCACACCGACTGTGCCGCCCTGAAATCTCTTTTCTCTCCCATGTTCCCCACTCTCTCCAACTTTAGGGATACTTATCCTCATGTTTCAGGAACTATAAGTGTAACAGTGTAAGAGGCTCAGAGGCTCTTGATTTTTGTGACATAAATGAGAAGTGTGTTCTTAGGAAAATTTCTGTGTATGTTTTGAGTAAAACTCAGATTTTTCTCAGACCTTGGACCAAAGGAAAACTCTGGAGCACGCTTGGTATTATTGATGTGCGGACAGTTTCCTATGAATCTATGCTTTTATGCTCTTAAAAAGCAGATAGAAAGACATGACTTTCACCAACATGTTAATAATCTGAGTTGAGAACGACAGAGTTCCATGTTCTCAGTGAACCCAGTGAGAACCTTACATGGAGTTATTCATAGAAGGCAGTGAGGTTAATCACAACACTCTATTGTTTTCTGAGTTTTTCAGACTGAAAGCAATACATTACTATACAGTAAATTATCCTGCAATTTTATAACATAAAGATCTTATCGTGATGTATGGTATATATAAGTGAAAGATACTTAGTGGATACAAATACTGGGAAATTATCACCACAATGTTCACTTATCTTTGCTACCCTATCTGTTTTTCCTAATTTTAAGAAAACTCTAGTACTACTTGTAGTCTTAATATTTTTTACTATGCCTTATAAAATGGATTAGATCCATTTCTCTAGCTCAGTGGTTCTCAACCTTCCTAATGCCATAGCCCTTTAATACAGTTCCTGTGGGTTGCAACCCACAGGTTGAGAACCGCTGACCACCCAATGATGCCTGCCAAGACTTCGGAGGTGATACTTTAGAGATTGGCTCCTATTTGTTTCCCAAACCTGCCAAGAATTTTGCTACCTTGAGACCATGGCCATGCCACTCCTTCTGTCTAGACTATTCTTCCCTTCTGAGGTTCTGACCCATTTTCTTTCGCATCCCGTCACCCCTGCAATGTTGTGTTTTAAATGCTCAGCCTTCAGTATCGTCCTCTGAACGCTCATTTCCCTTTTCCTTGTGCCATCTTGTGGCATTGCATTGTTTCCTTTTGTCTTTTTTTAAACATGAGCAACCTGATTCCAAGACTTTGCAGCCCTTCACATGCAAAGACCATTCCTTTATATTTCCAGCACCTAGAGAAGCTGGCACATCCTTGAGGATGGCCTCAAGGGACGGAGGCAGCAATACTTTAGGGCATTTTTTTTATGTCTTTTTACTTATATTTCCTAAGGTTAAGTAATGGCAAGATTTTTAATATTTTGAAGGTTAAGAAGATTATGGCTATATAATACATTTTGATTTAGGAAAACTTGTATAAAAATCCCTTGGAGTTGTTGTTATTAGTTATGAAATTATATGTCTATATTTTGTAAATTTTTCACCATACATAGATATATCTAGGCCATAGTCTGTTTGAAAATACTTTTCCGAAGTTATTGGTATGTTGTTGATTATTGGGAGGCAGAGGCAGGAGGATTATCTGAGCCCAGGAGTGGCTGAGAATAAATGAAACACATATAAGATATGCTGTGAAGAGATTAATACCTTGCACCAGGTAAACTAAGAAGTTAAAAAGAGGAAGCCAACGGAATATATAGTGTTTCTAGAAACTTTCTGTATTGAAGTGTCGTAAGGCATGAAGCTAAAGCATACTTAGATATCTTACTCCATTTTACATTGCTATAAAGGAAATGCCAGATATTGGATAATTTATAAAGAAAAGAGGTTTATTTGGCTTGTAATTCTGCAGGCTATACAAAAACCATGATGCCAGCATCTGCTCCTGGGGAGGGATTCAGGGAGCTTCTAGTCAAAGCTGAAGGCAAAGGGGGAGAACAGGCAGGTTGCATGGTGAGAGGAGGCGGGTTGCATGGTGAGAGGAGGTGGGTTGTATGGTAAAAGCAGGCGGGTTGCATGGTGATAGGAGGCACGTTGCATGGTGAAAGGAGATAGGTTGCATGGTGAAAGCAGGTGAGTTGCATGGTGAGAGGAGGTGGGTTGCATGGTGAGAGCAGGTGGGTTACATGGTGAGAGGAGGCAAGTTGCATGGTGAGAGCAGGTGGGTTGCATGATGAAAGAAGGAGCAAGAGAGAGAGGAGGAAGTACCAATCTCTTTTTAAACATCCAGCTCTTATGTGACCTATTAGAGTGATTCACTCTACTAATTACCACTGGGAAGGCACCATGCCATTCCTGAGAGGTCCACCTGTGACCCAGGCCCCTCCCACTAGGCCCACCTCCAACACTGGGGATCAAATTTCAACATGAGATTTGGAGGGGACAAATGTCTGTTGTTGACTATATGTTGAGTAAAGATTAATACCTCGCAGCTGTGAGTAGACGAAAACACTAAAAAGCTCTAGAAAGGCATGACACTAACACACTTTTATCCTGTATCACTTCACTCTAAACAAAAGTACTTAAACCAGTGAGAGCATAAGTCAGGGGCTAGCCAGGGTATAGCTCTAAGGGGAGAAGTAGATGTTTCTAGCTATTGAGTTAGGCGTTTCCGGTGAGCTTCTGTCAAGTATGAAACCACAAAAGGAAATGAGCTTACACCCATGTTTCATCGCAAAAGTCAAAAACTTGAGTGAAACTTGGCTTTATCCATGCTAAGGAGCAAGTAGTCTGTTCCCACTCTGACCGAAGCAGCAGGGAAGTCGGGAGTGTCTGGAACTGCAGAGGAGAGTGAGGAAGGCAGGCCGTAAGTAAACAGTGCAGGTGCAGCTAATGTGGAAAACCTTCCTGTTTTCAAGTAGACCCCCCAACCATTTGTGCGTCTGTGTCCAGCCAGAGCTGATCCTCGCCCTAATTCCTGTTTTGGTTTGTAGTTCTCTGTGTAATTCTAATTGAAATGTAAATATATATCATCATTGTAATTGCTCATTTGTTCCAAATGTCATGGTAAAAATATCAGAAATAGAAAAGGATGTATTTCCTGTTCCCTGCGGTACCCTCCGGAGGGTTTCGTCCCTGCTTGTCAGCTGGCGGCAAGGGCGTCTATTTGTGCCTTGAGAAAACATAGATATGTGCTAACTGATAAACAATTGGAGAGTTTCAGCTGAGTCCTCACAAAGACACGGTAATGTTAACTCACTTACAAGCCAAAAGGAAGATGCCAACCTCACATGAATTTACCACTTGGGAAAGCTTTGGCCTGGGCTTGCCCTGGGCTTGGAGCCCAGCTGTTTCTTCTTTCAGACATAGCTCCTTGGTAAGCAAAGGAAAGCAACACTTTCATGGTGTGTGATAAACACTTGGAATGTATATTCAAGCTGTCTGATGGAGGTATTGAATGTGAATGTCAAGAAGAAAATAAACTAAAAATGTAAGTGATGCCCTGTCAGCAGGTACAGTGAGAGTAGCAGCAGCAGCAGGGTAATCATGGCCAGCTTTTGTTAGGTCTTCAGTGTCTACCAGGCCCTTTCTCAAATTACGGTATTTCCTGTATCTTGGTACATAGGACAGTGCTTGGCACATAGTAGACACTTGTTTACTAGAAATGATAAACAATTACTAAATGAATTTTGTAGCAAACATAAGATTAATTTGCAAATGAGAAGAGTAAGGCTCAGAGAAGGCTCAGACCGGATGCCCCAGTCACATCATTACTAAGTGATGGAAACAGGTCTTGAATTTCAGCTACCTCTGGATTGTACTGTCAGAATGCAACCTATTTCAAAAACATGAATCTTGATGACTCCATCTCCTCCTGACTGTAAACAAATGTCTCAAATTTGCTAAATTTTCACTCTTCTGTCTCTAGAATGGGGATAAAAGTACCTACCTCTCAAAATAATACATAATATTTTCTATTACATGGTCATCTTCCCCACATCTATTGGGAATAAAACCCTGCAATTAATTCATTTTGGCTCATGGTCAAGGGTAGGTGAGGAGGTACTCACAGCAAAACTTGTTCATCTTACATCTGAAGGGCAGGGATTTCTAATCTTTTCCTAGAAAACAGTCACTTGGGCCAGTCCCAATTATGAAAATGGAGACTTCACTTGAACTAGAATTTTAACTGCCAGCTAGACTCCTGCCTCTGTTGCCAGGAGACTCCTGCCTCTGATGCTCTGTGAGTGAAAGGGAGGAGGTCACATTCCTCAGAGAATTCAAAAGCTTAGAAACTCAGCAGAAGGTGAGAATGCCCTCTGCTCTCAGACTTAGAAAGGAAGGGATGCTTCAAGGACTGCGCTCTTCAGCCCTGTCCCGGGTACAGATTCAAGTAGGCACAGTTTGTCTCCAAAACTTGTTAACCTGTATTTCCTTAGCTTTTCCCATTCTTATCAGTCCTGCCGTTCATGTACTTATGCCTTTTGGCTATTCTACATTCTTCTGCCTCGAAAAACAAAACATAAAACAAAACAACCTACATGATAAACAGAATTGTACTAATTGGGAAATGCTTAATGAATCATTATTGTCACCCAAATCCAGAGAATTGTTTATTATTTATTTATTTATTTTTGAGACAATCTTACTTTCACTCTTGGTAGAGTACTGTGGCCTCATAGCTCACAGCAACCTCAAACTCCTAGGGTAGCTGGGACTACAGGCACCCACCACAATGTCAGGCTAGTTTTTCCATTTTTAGTAGAGACAAGGTCTCACTCTTGCTCAGGCTGGTCTCGAACTCCTAAGCTCAAGCAATCTACCTGTCTTGGCCTCTTAGAGTGCTGGGATTATTGGTGTGAGCCACCACGCCTGACTTGAGAAATTTTTATTTTTAAGGGATAATAACTCAAAAGAAAAACTTTCTAAAAGTGGCCTTTCAACTAAAGCAGATTATGGAGCTCACTCTGTGGGCAGCACACTCTGCCTGAAGCTAGTCTTCAGCTAGGTTGGTATCCTGGGCTCCTGGCCTGGCTCCCAACTATTTTCTTTGATATAGAATCACAAATATTTGGGGATAAAATGTGGACTGAAATATGATTTGCTTAATCATTAATAGAGCCATTCCTAGGCAGAAAGGATAATTAGAAAGCATATAGGAGAAATATTTTCATTTTCATCTTAAAGGAGAAATTTATTTGAAATACACAAAGTAAATGGATTAATAGATGAATATATGTATTAAAGCAAAATATAACAAAATGTTAACAGTCTTAGAGTCTAGGGGTATACCGTAAGTGCTTACCATAAAATTCTTTCAGCTTTTCTATGTTTGAAATTTTTAATAATGAAATGTTGGGAGGGAAAGAAATTTGAAGGAAAGGTGTTTAAGACAATGGAATTGGTAGCAGAATGGCAGTGTCTGCCTGACTGTTTGGAAGATCATGTTTAAACCTTCTTCACTTGAATCAGTATTATACTTTGCTGCTCTGTAGTCTATTTCAACTAGAGAGATTCCTTAGTATCTCAAACAGCACTGTAAAATAGAGAGTACTGTATTAGGAAGTCAGAGAATTTTAGAATTCTGAAAAGGATCATCCTAGACCTAGTCTTAAGAAAACAAACCCATTTATATTTGTTTTTATATTTGTATTTATACGGTATAAAGAATGCTCACAACTGAATAATAAAAAGACAACCCAATTAAAAATCGAGCAAAGGATTTGGCTAGATAGTTCTCAAAGAAGATACACAAATGACCAAGAGTGGGCGGCGCCTGTGGCTCAGTGTGTAGGGTGCCAGCCCCACATACGGAGGGTGGTGGGTTTGAACCTGGCCCCTGCCAAACTGCAAAACAAAAAAATAGCCAGACGTTGTGGTGGACGCCTGTAGTCACAGCTCCTCCGGAGGCTGAGGCAAGAGAATCGCCCAAGCCCAAGAGCTGGAGGCTGCTCTGGGCTGTGCCACCATGGCACTCTACCAAGGGTGACAAAGTGAGACTTTGTCTCAAAAAAAAAATAAATAAAAAAAATAAAAGGCCAAGAGAAATAAGATTCTCAACATTATTAACCAAAATTAGGGAAATTCAAATCAAAGCCACAGTGAGATCGTACTTCATACCCATTGGGATGGCAATAATCAAAAATTGGATGAAGATGTATGAAAATTTGGCACTCTGTTGCTGGTGGGAACATAAAATGGTGCAGCCACTTTGGAAAACCATCTGTGGTGTTACTGTGCGACCCAGCCTCAGCAAATCCACTCCTAGTCAGGTACTCAAGAGAAGTGAAAACGTGTATCCATCCAAGTGCTTGTGCACAAATGTTTATAGCAGCATTATTTGTAATAGACAAAAAGTGGAAACAACCCACTCTCAAACAGAAAATTTGAGAAATAAAATGTGGTATATTCATACAATGGAATGTATTCAACAGTACAAAAGAATGAAGTATTGGCAGATGGTACATGACATGGATGAATCTCTAAAATATGCTAAGTCAGGGCGGAGGGAGGGTAATGGGTGGGGCCACACCTACAGTGCATCTTAGAATGGGTACAGGCGAAACCTACTAAATGCAGAATACAAATGTCTACATACAGTAACTAAGAAAATGCCATGAAGGCTACGTTGAACAGTTGGATGAGAATATTTCAGATTGTATATGAAACCAGCACATTGTACCCCTTGATAACACTAATGTACACACCTATGATTTAACAATAAGAAGATAAATAAAATAAAATAAAATAAGAAAATATGCTAAGTAAAAGAAGCCAGTTCCAAAAAACCACATACCGTATATACTTGAGTATAAGCCAAGTTTAGTGCCGAAAAACCCAAACTCAGCTCAAATTTTGTGCTGAAAAAACTCAGCTTATACTCGAGCATATACAGTAATTTATGATACTGATATATGACATGTCCAGACTAGGCAGATCCACAGAGATACAACAGATCAGAGCTGGGAAGTGGGGGAGGAGAAGCAGGAGTGACCAGCAATAGCTACAGGGATTTTTACTATCTTATTTCTTAAGCGATGAAAGTGTTCTGAAATGCATTGTGGCAATGATTGCAAAACTCTGTAAATAGAATAAAGCCCAGGAATTGTACACTTTGAACAGGTGAATTGTATGGCATTGCAGATATATCTCAGTAAAGCTATTACGCAAAGAAAAGAAGGAAAAGAAGAAAAATAAATAAATAAAAATCAAATCAGCAGAGAAATAAAAGCACTTGCCCAAAGCAAAATTGTCAGTGTGGCGCTAAAGCAGCAGACATCCTCCACGCCCAGCAGCCCCCTGTCCCACCTCCCCTGCTTGGCTCCGCCCTCTGCATACCTGAGGCTCAACCATTCTTCCCACTTTACTTCCTTCCCTTCTTCACTTACTTTTTTCTTTTCTTTTCTTCCACTTTCTTTCTCTTTTTCTTTCTTTCTCTGTCCTTCTTCCATCTTTCCCTTTTCTTTTAAATTTCTTTTGGAAGAAACTTGGGGTGTTTGAGGGAAAAAAGCTACGTTCACTGATCATGTGTCATATCTAAGCTGAACTTACTATTGTTTGAAGATGGATTATTTAGAACCTTTAAGCAGCTAATGTGCATGTGAGTCTTGAGGGAAGAACTATAGGGTTCAATGTCTCCTACTTATACATATTTAATGGCAAATTCTGGATATCAGGAAATAGTGGACAAAACTGATGTATAACTGCTGTTCGTTTTTAGACCTAGTTTATTTTCTGCTTTCCTCGGGGTTATGGGCACCACTCTAATTATTATTATTATTTTTTTTTTTTTTGGCTTATTTTTAAACTTTTCAGCTCTCCTTGAGGCGCCAGCAAGTAAGTGAAAGATTGAATGAGTGGGCAGTCTTCAGTGAAAAGAACAAGGAGCTTTGTGAATGGTTGACTCAAATGGAAAGCAAAGTGTCCCAAAATGGAGAAATTCTCATCGAGGAAATGATTGAGAAACTCAAGAAGGTACAGGACATGCGGCTCCTCATGTTTACCCTTCGTAATGCTTAGGTATCCTTTCAACAGGGACACAAGATGGCTTTTACTCGTGATTATTTTCTTGCCAACGGACTTACATTTGCAACATTTCATCTTTTAATATAAAATAAGCTTGCATGGAATGGCCTGCTTTACATATAAAATACATAGAATACCTTCAATTTGTAATGAAATAGATTATCCGTTGATAATTTTCAACATTTGGAGGTCTTAGCTACCTGTTCAGTAGGAATCATTTTATGTGGATTGTTTCCTTTCTCTGTTTTTCTTTTTAAAGAGATAAAATCATTATAGAGGAACTAAGAGAAAAAATTCTTAGGATAAATTTTAAGCAACATGTTCTTTCTAAAACATGATTTATAGGCCATAGATAGGAAACAGGACTTCCCTAAAAATTTGGCTTCATATTATTTTCAAGTTATGTATATATTACTAGATTATTATATATATTCAGTTGAATTTAGAACATTTCTCATGTCTATATAGAGCTGATCAAATTTATTAGCATTTAAGAAGTTTTGATAATTTCAGTGTTGCTTCTATGTTGTTTATGAACAATGAATCATCTGAATGTTATTTTTGTTTGTGTTTCCTATTTGCACATGTCACCAGCCAACGTATGATGTATTTTTCGTATTTTCTTGTTCTTGTCTGTCCAAATGGCAGCCCCTCTGGTCTATAAGCGTCACAGGAATGGGGACTTGGTCTCTTTTGTTTATTGCTGTGTCTCCTGTCCACAAAGCAATGCCTACCTTCTCAGAAAGTAGTTCATTTTATTTTTACTCTCTAAATCTATTAAAATTTTTTTTATTGAGTCATAAACATATAGAACGTATATATATTAAGGCATTTATGGGGTATAATGTGCTGATTTTAAATACAATTTGGAATGGTTACATCAAGCAAGTTAATATAGCCTTCAGAAGGTAGTTTTTATCAGTTTTTATCAACTCAATGAATTATAGTTTCATTCTTTCTAAAAGGAAATATAAATGGCTAATTAGGAAAAATTCCTTTTTATCTACACATACATATAAGGAGAAAAATAAAACTTTCAAAACCAATATGAAAGTTTAATATCACAGAAGATTGCAAATTCCATGGATAAGCATTTGTTTATTTGATACTGTAAACCTATAAACGGTGGGCTGAAATGACACAGATTTCATTTTAGTAGCTGTCAACAATTACACTTTGCTAGTTCCTGGGTGTAAAAGAATGCTTAGAGATGTGATTAATACAATGGAATAAGTTTTGGTCACATTAGTAACTTTTTATTGCTTTTCATTATGAAATTTGGGCTGGGTATATTGGAAGCATAAGGAAAAAAGTATCTTTTGAACAACTATTGCCCTAATTTAAAATTTAGAAAAACTTTAGCTTTTTACATAGATAATTTTGTTACATTATTAGGCAAAATATTAGAAATGCTCCTTAAAATGGGGGGAGGTTTGATGGAAGGAGGGTAAACAGTGGGACCACACCTATGGAGCATGTCGCAAGGGTATATGTCAAATCTACTAAGTATAGAACATAAATGTCATACATGTCTTTGCACAATAATTAAGTAAATGAGGTGAAAACCCATATTAATTAATTTAAGCATTCCAAATTCTATATAAAATCAGCACATTGTACCCCATAAATGCATTAATGTATACATGATCTATATGTATATGACTTAATAAAAAAATATTAACTATGCTAGTTTGTATATAAAATAAGCCAATGAATTTTTTTTTTTTTTAAGTTTTTACGAGATTTCCTCCTTGTAGTGTTTCATTGTGTGGAAGGAAAATAGCATCAAGGTTTGGTAATTTTAACAACATGGAAGAAAAGCAATTAATAAAGAAAATCTGAAGCCAAGGTTTTAATGTCTACGGGTGTTAAACACTCAAAAGCCATTAATTTTAAAGACAATACAAGAGGATTGTTTTATTCTAAATACTTTTTAAAAGCTTGAAGTAATTCCTTTGAAATAAACATTTCTCACTAAGACCATCCAAATGTGGGATCAAATAAGATAGCTATTAATAAACGCATCTACTATTAGTATTTGATTCCCATTGTGTTGAAATAACATAACAAGGAGAGTTTGAGGAAAGCGCTCATCACTGGCCTGTAGTAAAATGTCCTTGGCCCCTCTTCTTCCTCTGGGGGCCATTTTTTGTGTAGGTAAATGACTTGGGAGGGTGACCCTGCCACCACACCAGCTTCAGAGGAAGAGAAGATTAAAATACGCATTCTCACGTAAACCTGTCTTCATATATTGTTCTGCCAAGAAAATATGTGATGTGTAATAAGAACATAAGCCAAAGATGAATGAGTTGATCCTAAAGATTTCATCCTGTCTCTGTGGCAAGAGAGTAAGGGCGTCACTGGGCATCAAGGAGGGAAATGTCCTTTCATCACCACTTACCTCAAGCCATGTAATGCCACTTGCAAATAAACCATAGAGAGTCTGTTCTCTTGAACCAGAATAATTTTGAGAGAAACTAGCACAGAAACTGAATAAATCAAGGTGTGAGGTGCATTGATTGTCTAAAATGAATTGCTGTTATTCTTGAGAGTTTAATTGATCATTGATTTATGTGATGCAAAGTGATGGCATCGAATAGACAATTCTCTTTAAAATGTTCTGCACAAATAACATATTTGACACACGCCCTATACACATTTACATGTATATATATCACATGTCAACTGAATATGTGTTCCTGTGGATATATGCACGTGTGGGTGCCTCTTATGAGCCTGTTGGCAACTATTTGTATTGGAATTTATTCTAAACATAACATGGGGTTAATTATTAGAGCAATAAGGTATCATTTCCAGTGTTAAAGTCCTTTAAGTTTTATTTTTTGTGTCTATGTATATTGTTTAATTGTTTTCAAATGCCCATTTTAAATCAACAGAGATTATTCCATTTCCTTCAAGAGCATTTATATGAAAATTTAATCCTGACTCTGCATACGAGGTGAAAATAATGGTTACTACTAATTCTTGTGTACATGGACTCATGGTCACATGGTGTTCCTCATGCCCAACTATGTCCAAAGCAGTAGAAAACTACAATTGTGATTGAAGTAGGGCCAGGTCGGCTGCAGTAGGGCCAGGTCGGCTGCAGTAAGACTGTGCTGTCTGACCTCTGTGATTGCCGTTTATTACCTAGGATTACCAAGAAGAAATTGCTGTTGCCCAAGAGAACAAAATGCAGCTCCAGCAAATGGGAGAACGACTTGCCAGAGCCAGCCATGAAAGCAAAGCGTCCGAGATTGAATACAAGCTCGGAAAAGTCAACGACCGGTGGCAGCATCTCCTGGACCTCATTGCAGCCAGGTGAGGAGGACCCTTGTCCCTAGGACACAGTGGGCAGCGTTCTGAGGCCTTTCTATCTACCTCTCACTTCAGCTAAACATTATCCAATCCAGCACACTCTTCCTGGGTCATCCCAACATTTGGAAAAATGTTCATGATGTCCTCATCCATGGCACTTGCATTAACTTGAAAATTCTCCTTCTGAGTTCATAAATCTATTGTGTTTTCTTTGGGGGGGATTCTTTGAGGGTGCAGAGAGCCAGGTTACACTGATTGCATTGGTTAGGAAAAGCCCTCTGAGTTCATACATCTAGTGTCACCTGCACGTAGCTGAGAGAGAGAATCCTATCCAAACAAAATCTGTTTCCAAGAGGAAATTATTTTAGGCTTTCATGGGTTTTCAACCCCCTACCAGGAAGCAAGAGAAACTGCTGACCAATCTCTGTGGAGGGTGTCAGCAGTAGCAATGAAATATAGTATATTTCTGCTACATTTTTGGTTAGCAAGGTGGGGGAGTAAATGTGATCAGTGACACTCTGCTGGGCTTATAAATCAGCAGCAGTGGCACTGTAGTCTTGGGCTCAGCTTTAGCGTCTGCCTTGTATCAGAGAGGATTCTCACCTTCACTTTCTGTCACAGAAAGTAAAAGGGATAAAAATTAAAGAGAACAATACAGGAGGAGGTTTACTAGCTATATACATAAAAAGGCTGATATGTCGAGTGATGCACTATGTTGTTTGATATAAGAAGGAATAATGGGGAAAGGGCCAAGGAAGGGCAAGGGAGGGGGGAGTTCAGGGTGGAGGGAGGGTAATGGGAGGGGCCCACCTATGGTGCATCTTAGCTAAGAAAATAAAATTTTAATAAATTAAATAAAAAATAAAAATAATAAATAAATAAATAAAAGAAGGAATGACCCAAATATTATCCATGCTGTGTTTTAGGTGAGCTTTGCTTCATGTTGGAATGTGGGCACCCTAAGGTCAGGCAGCTTTACCCATTTTATTCGCTCAAGGATAGTGCCTGAACTTAACATGAGATCAGTAAATATTTCAATGAGGTCTGGCACAGTGGCTCACACCTGTAATCCTAGGACTTTGGCAGGCCAACATGGGAGGTCGGGAATTGCTTGAGGTCAAGAGTTGAAGATCAACCTGAGCAGAAGCAAGACCCCGTTTCGAAAAAAAGAAACAGAAAAATTAGCTGAGCACAGTAGTGTGCACCTGTAGTCCCAGCTACTTGGGAGGCTGAGGCAAGAGGATCTCTTGAGCCCAGGAGTTTGAGGTTGCTGTGAGCTGTGATGATGCCACTGCACCCCAGCCAGGGCAACAAAGCAAGACTCTGTCTTGGTTAAAGAAGAAAAAAAAATTTTCAATTAATATTTAAATATTTGAGTGGGTATTCTTCATGGCAGTTAGGAGAGTTGGACTGTTACAAATGCTGGGGTTATCCTGCGACACATTTTTTAGATCTGGGTTGCTTAGCCATGCTGGATAAGGGTGGACATGAAATAGTGCCCCCTAAGACTACACATGGGCAGGGCAATTCAGGATTTTGGAAATATTTTTTATATTTTTTTCTATAAGAAAGTTATCGAGAAGTGTCTAACTCAAGAAGGTGAGATTATAATGAAACGAAAATGAAATCAATATATATTAATTTCTAAAATGTTTGTCAATATTTATTGCTAAATTTATTGAACCCTTTGTGCCAGTGACCAGGCTGCCAGCTTCATGTGCATCTTCTCATCCATGGTAACACCCTAGGAGGTGGACATTGTTATTATAGTACCCATTTTACAGATGCAAACCTGAGGCTTAGGCTTGCCCTTGGACATGGATGTGTCGAGTGGTAGAATCTGCACTCTCTGACACTTGAGTCCACTATGTTCTCCTACCTGTCAGGTTTGGAAATTCCTTTTTCCTCTTAGAACACCATTAAATGGAAGAAAGGTTCTATTATTGATCCTACTGATCTAATTTCCAAATCCTTTATAAAATACAATGCGACAGCAACTACGAGAGACCCAGAGGCCCCTTCATCCAAAGGTAGAACTATAAACATGCAAAACAAAATCAAGTAGAACAAGGACTTAAGTGTGTGCTCTGGTAAAGGCACTCTGGAAAACATGGAAACAACATTTTAGCTTGAATTACTCTAATTATTTAGATAGATGTAGGTTTTAGAAATCTAATGCTCTGTTCAGGATCGCTTCTCAGCCACTAAAATAACAATATCTTGCTTCAGAAAAAGAAATGGAAGACCTTTGCGCTATAAATATCCTTAGAGAAACTGCCCACTTGGTAAACACCCCCTGGAATTTTTGTGTGTCAGATTATATATGGCTCGTGGATTGATTTATGTTTCCATGTAATCCAGTTGAGCTGGTTAATATTCTTTTCTAACTTTTAGTGGCTCAATGGTGTGGAGAACGGGGAGGCACTGTGTCAAAAATATTTTAAATTAAACATAACGTAATCTAGTCGCAAACGGTAGCTTAGTGTATTCCCAGCTATTAGCCAGCATTACAGCAAATGAGTTTGGTGCTTTCTCCTCAAACTTGTATTTATTTATAACATTTTTGTCTAGCTGTCCAAGTGAGAATTTTCTAGATGTTAGTTTACTTTCCCAAAGGACCCACTAATAAACTTGAATCAATTATATCTTTATAAGGTACACAAGCTTTGTACCATAGCTCCTAAAATGCTCACATATGTTTCCACTTACTAAGAGCGTCACGGTGCATGGATACAACCCCTGTGGGAGATTTTTGTATATGTGGTATCCTTCCAAAGTAGACCAGATGATGTTCTAATCATTTGGTCGGCCTGGGGTTTGATACCACTGTGGATTCATAATCTCACTTGCAGCCTCTCTTGCAAGGAGCTTGCCACCACATTCGCATTCTGTCTCCTTGTTTACCAAAGCTTCATCAGGGCATAGACGGCAGGAGTGTCCCCCACGCCCAGCTTCAGCTGTGAACTGCCAGCTGCAGTGTTAGATTTCATGATTCGGTCCCATTCATGACTCTTCCTCTTGCAACTTTTTTCCACACTGACTCATTAAAACAGAGCATAACCTATTGTATGCCTTTTGGTATTTCCATGCTATTTTGGGTGCTCTTGAGGGAATGGAAAGGTTATGATCGTATTTCCAGGTGAACGTCTTCCCAGCTAATACCATGAATTCTTTCTTCTCATTTTTGACCACAGAAGCAAAGAAAGGACAAAAAATAAACTAATAAAAGCAAAACCCCTATTACATGCATGCGAATAGAATACATACCTTAGCATCGACATCGTATCACACCATTGGATTAGATCAGACCATTCTGTGTACAAAATAGTTACATTTAGCGTTGAGTTTTTAACTGTATCACGAAGCATTGTCCATTTTTTAGGGCAACAAAACTTGCTTGGTGACATTTAGGGCTCAGTGGACAGTGTTCTAGTATCCGTGCCATACTCTCTACATCTGCTCTGACACAGCGGTTACTAGCTATGGGGTCTATTTAAATTAACTGAAGTTGAAGAAAATTAAATTACACTTTAATTACAGTTAGTTGCTCTTGCCACATTTCCAGTGCTCAATAACCGCACTAGGACAGTGGCTGCCTCACTGGACAATGGAGACACAGAACATTTTCATCATCTCAGACAGTTCTATTGTTCAGCGCTGTCCTAGACAACCAAAAACATTTCCGAGCCTTCGGCTTTCATCAGGAGTCAACATAAACTGCCACCATGGAAGCATAAGTCTAACTCTGAGCCTGCTTTTGAGGAGAGCGGCTCTCCTGTTTGTCCGTGAACCCAGGGAGCGGTCTCTCTAGAGCTCGGGACTAACTGCAGTACATTTGTCTCTGCCAGTCATTGTTCAGTTCCCCTTATGAGAGACAGCGAATGATTGAACATTTCCTGTTGTATTCATTGTATCCAGGAAGGCCAGATTCAGCTTGTTTGCTCTGTTGTACATTTTTTTTTTTGTTTATTTGTTTTTATTTTTTGGTTAACTGGACCTTCTAATAGAATAAATTCCCTCTTCTACCCCTAAATCCTCATCACCAAAACAAAAGCACTTGGTAGTTATTTGCTTCTTCTGGTTTTGTTTTTATCAATAACAACGTTGTTGAGATATAATTTACATGTCATACAACTCACCTGTCTAAAACATGTAAATCATTGATCTCTAGTGTATCTGTTGGGCTATGCGTCTATGTCACAGTCCATTTTAAAACATTCTGCTCACCCCCCAGTTGCCCATTTTCAGTCATCCTTTCTTTCTCTCTGTCCTCCCCACTTCTTCCAGACCAAGGAAACCACCATCCATCTGTCTGTCTCTGTTTCCCTATTCTGGATAGTTCACATATGTGGATCATATAATAGGATGTCTTTTGTCACCGGTTATTTTTAATCTGCAAATTTATTATAGCTTCCTTCAATATTCTGCAGAAGTAGAATAAAAACAAATGTAATTTTTTAAAAAAGATTATTGAATGCTTCCTAGTACCTAGTACTACATTTGTCGCTGTAGAGCAGCGGTTGGCACACATTTTCTGTACAGGACCAGATAATAAATATTTTTTTACTTTGTGGGCCAAATAGTCTCTGTTGCAATCACTCTGTCATTGTAGAGGAAAAGCAGCCATGAAAAAAATGTAAATAGAAAACCAAAGGTTTGTTCCAATAAAATTGTATTTACCAAAACAAGCCCATGGTTTGCTGACACTTGCTCTAGGGATATAAAGATGAAAAGGAAACAGCCCTTAACAGCAATGAGGGTGACAAGGCAAGTTCACAGACGGCTCCCCTGGCAGGCTTCTCCCTTTTCTTCCCTCTTCCCGGTCAGCCTCCTGCCCGCCGGGCCTGGCGGGCTCCTGGGGGCTCCTCACCGAGTTAGGCGGCTCGGCAGGCTCTCTGTGCTTCTCCTTCATGGCATTTCCCTGAGCTGCGGGGATCCTGTGTGACTCCTGGTGCACACTCGGTTTCCTCTGCTGAAGTCTAAGTGTCCCTAAGTTGATCTCCATAGTCATCCCAGACCTACCGGAGTTCTTTGCTCGCAGCAGGCCTGCCGTTCTTGGTTGGGTTTCTCAAATGGAAGACACGATGTGAGAGAGTGCCGCACATGGATGAGAGGGAAGCCGCATGGCCAGGCACCGGCTCGGGGCGCCCGAGGCCTGTGTCATAACCTGCCTCTGCACCACCAAGCTGCGTATCTTCTTAGCACCTTATGGTTAGCAAGGTTTGGGAAGGATTCTGTGAGATAGGACCCGTTAACTCGTTAGCACAGACTCTGCTCAGTCAAGGTCAGCTCTCATCTCAGAGGGAGTTTACAGCCCTGCACATGACACTCAGTGCCAGGGCAGCTTCCTGGAGCCCATAACAGTTGCTCTCAGTTGAATGGAGTTCTACCCGCACTGGAAGTCAAAGGAAACTTAATTCTTGGAAATTAACGTCTCGTGTAATTACCTAAGGGTGTTCAAGCCAGAAGGTGCCTGATAAGGATCAGGAGTGCATTAACTCAGCAAGTGTGGAAGCTGTGCAGGGTGAACCTAGAGGCGGGAGTTGATTCACCTGCTTCCGCTGTGTGACCTAGAACTTACGGAATAACTTCTCTGAGCCCCAGATTCCTCATTTGCAAAATGCTCATTAAACTAACTGCCACATCATCAGTGAGACCATGCACAGGAAAGGGCCATTTGTACCATTAAACACTAGGTATGCCTGTCTTATTCTTTTAAATAGCTACAGAGTATCCCACAGTGCAAATATACTATGAATTACCCAGTGTTTTCTTTGTTGTTTAACATAACAACATGGTTACTTTTGCAATTTCTTGCTGTTACAGTAATTGTGTCTTTAAAGCCTTGCCTGACCTCATATTTAGTTCACTGGAATAAATAAAATGTGCTAATAGTAATGAGAATGGAAAAAAAAAATTAAAACCTTTCTAACCCTGTGAGGAAGATTAAATAAAGTAAAAAAAAAAAAATTAAACTAAGGAAATTATGACAAAATTTTTCAAAAATCTCAACTTTTTTAAAATGTTAATCAAGAAAAAACAAACTTAACTACTATGATGAAATCATGCCCAATACATTCCTTTTGATCAAAGCTTATATCTTTCCATTTCTGATTATTAAAAATAATACATCAGAGAAGTGATTATTTCATAAAAGAATTCACAATAGGGTATGTTTATGTACTAAAGTTTCTGGAGTATATTTCTTATATAAAATTTCTTTGTATCTGTTATAAAGAAAATATGTTTTCTCCAGTATGTTGTAAAAATAATCAATTCACATGACCAGAACCAAATTTTTTTTTTTTTAAGTTAGAATTCATCATAATAGGCCTTTTTAAAAAGAACTCAGCAAATGTTAATGATTTATTTATTTATAATTTATTTGTGCATATACTTTAATCATAGTTATACTTGATTAAATTATCAGCAATTAATAATTTGGGGACTTTTTACAAATTTTAAATTATGAAGTTAATATATATACTTAGTACAGAAAAATTGGAAAACTCTTAAAATTCACACACACAAAAAAACTAGTTTTCTGAAATCCCACTGAGTAAATAATTATATCTGGGCATTTTTTCATTACCTTAAAATGAACATGTTATTTTTGTCACCTTTCATCATTTTATTTAAAGGACAAAGGTTTTGAATGCATAAGGGGGGAATAATATTTCTTCATTATTTTTCATGCACAAATAATCTATTCAAAGATAAAGACCAGGTATTGTCCCCTCCCACCTTCCCAAACAATCCTCAAAACTTCTACTTATACCACTGAGCTGGCATAATGAACCCAAGAAAAAAGGAAGTTGCTCTTTTTGGCCAAATATGGTGGCTCACACCTGTCAGCACTCTGGGAGGCTGAGCTGGAAGTATCCCTTGAGCTCAGGGGTTCGAGACCAGCCTGAGCAAGAGCAGAGACCTCATCTCTAAAAAACTAGCTGGGTGTCCTAGTGGGCACCTATAGCCCAAGCCAGTTGGGAGGCTGAGGCAGAAGGATCCCTTGAACCCAGGAGTCTGAGGTTGCTGTAAACTAGGCTGACACCATGGCACTCTAGCCTGGGCAACAGAGTGAGACTCTGTTTTTAAAAAAAAAAAAAAGAGAGAGAGAGAGAGAGTTGCTATTTTTGCTACTACCACTAGTGGAGGTTTTGTTTATTTGTCTGCCTTGGAATGATTTGTTTTTTTCAAGTAGATTTTCCAGTGTAACAAACAGCCTGCAAGAAAAGTTGGGTGTCCCTACAGCCAGCAGAGTTGCGTGCAGCTGACATTGTTTCCACAGGCTTTCTTTAGACCGGTAGCTTCCTCCTCCTTGCAGATTACGCTGAGCTTTTTCCCTTCTTACACTCGTGGCCTACATTCCAGGAGATCAAGCCTGGCACATGTTAATGAATGTAGGTTTTATTTAGAAACATGACCACTTGTCACTGCTCAGTGTCATGTTATCAGGCGGACACTACCAACATTTGTCTAGAGTGAACATTTTCATACTTCTATACACAGACCAGGGGAAACTTTCATCCCCACGTGAGATTTAGCCTTTTGCTCTGCAGAGCCTGAGTTTTGCAAGTGGAAGCTTCATGGTGGTGACAGAGGACCTGCGTGCCCCGAGGATGGCAGAGGACGGCTGTGTGGACGCAGATCTCCCAGATTGTAACTGCGATGTCACAAGGCAGGCTTCTCCTTGAGTTTCTTCCATTGTACATAGCTTTCGTGTGGCGTGGGCTTTAGAGAGGGGATGCTGGAGGCTAGAGTTCAGCATGGTTTTGGCAACATTAAGGGGATATGATTGGTGGTAGGAGGTTGTTGGCCATGGACTCCTGAGAGTTATTTGTTGGTTAGCTTTCTTGTGCCTCTTCTGGCCATGCAGAGCTGGGTGAAAAGGTTACTGGTGTCTCCCCACTCTGTTTCCCACTTGTCTCTGGTCTGTGTGAGTCATGCGGGGAGTATGGCTCCAGTAGGGAGGCTGTGACACAGGAAGGAGGTCCAGAAAAAGACCCAGCCATCTGCTATTTAAAGGATGGGCTTCTGATCAAACTGAAGTTCAGCCTTAGCCAGTTCACCACTTTCTAGTGGAAAGATTTCCCTTTATTAAATAAAAATCAGGTTTCAGGGGCCTGGAGGATTTCACGTGTGTGAGAAAATTGTTTCTGTTTGTGTTTGTAAATAAATTTCAGTCACTGACTCAAAGCCTATAAAATATGTGTGCAAGATGTACACGTTCATGTCTCAAATCGTAATTTAGGGTATTGTGCAAGTGTTCACTTCATATTTTTTAGTCATAATAAAATAACGGCAGGAATTTTCATTTCAAATTGTTTCAAAAAAAATTTTTTACCGTATCCTCCCCCAAATAAATTCCCACAAATGAGTAAGATTTACCAAGGGTACTTAAGTTCTATCATATTTAGAATTGGGTTTGTTTTGTTTTGTTTTGTTTTGTTTTGTGTTATGAATATACTAAGTGAGTTTGGAGGACAAAGTAATGAAATATAAATATAACATGTATTTGTAGCTAGATGAGTAGGTACGTGTAAGTACCTGTGTGTGTGCACATCTATATTTGCGTGGCAGTATTAACAAGCTGGGCAATTGGATTTGAAAGTGGAATCCTTCTCAAGAAGGTCAGATGCCTGTGATACACCCTGGTGAAAGGAGAATTCTAAGCTGCAGGGACTTGCAGATTTATCGGGCTTGCTAAACTTACTTGGGCAAGTGATGTCGGCAGGCATCTATTCTGAATTATTATCCTGGATGCTACCAAAAATGATGTTGCCTAAACTTCTTACCAACGATCGATAAATAAAAAATATGGTGACACTTTAACCAGGGATTTCCTTCAAAGAAGTAATGGAAAAAACATGGGATATTTCTCCTAAAAAAGTATGATTCATGTCCAGCAAATACCAAATTTAATAAGCCAAGGTAAATAGATGGGACCTCCCCCCCCACACACACACATCTGCTCCCTGCAAAACACACATACACACACACACACAATCACACAATGTATTTTGCTATTTGTTGCAAAATATACTTTCTACAAAATGAGAAAGGAAAGCCATTTATACTTCACCCCACTGACTTTGCTAAATTTACACATTTGTTTGAAAGCGGAATTTGTCCCTAATGGACTGTATGAATAAGCATTTCCATGTCACGATGCCCTTGACATCCTGCATGCTACCCCTCTGCCTTGGAGCTCAGTCACCGTTAGGCAAGAAATCCTGTAACTTACTCTGCCAGTGTAGACAATCCAGCGGAACAGTGTTTACTCATAGTCCTTCCTCCTTTGAATCTTTTGATCATATTAGTAAGTGAGTTTTGAGCCAAGGAATTGAACAAATTTTAGTACTTGGCAAATAGACCATCTGCAAATCTTGGACCTACAGGAAAAATTTAAGTATACATTTAATATCAAATAATTCCTTAGAAAAAGGAAAACATTAATTAAAGAAACATATTCACTTAAAATGCTAGTTATTAATGTTTAGCAAGCATTTAAATAGTGCCCAACTTAGTGTAAAGCATTGAACTTGGTCTGGCCAGGAGAGGGAAAAATCCAAATGTGAAAATTCACAGGTCCTGCTTTCCAAGGAACTTACCGTGAAAGGGACCAACTTGTGCGTAAATAGTACCAGGGGGTTTAAATGAGGGTAAGGCAGAAACAGCACAGTACCCTCTGGTGACGCCTGATGCTGTTACGAGGTTGCTGAAGACCCTGAGCTGAAGCAGAGTCAGTGCTCACATCCCACCATGTCTGAAGGCAGGAGGCAGGGCAGAGGGAAAGGTTGCTGGCAGGACATTCTTATGGGGCCGAAACCAGGATGGACATCTCATGCTATGCACCATTCTGAGTGCTATTCTGGTGGGCTTATTGACTGTAGACTGTCCTTTCAGTTCAGGGAATTATGACCAGGCCTATGTTAAATTCTGTGTCCATGCCTTGGTTACTGGTAGAATGTGTTGCCTGAGCTTTGCACCTCACTGCCTCATGCCCGAATGAATTTCATCTTATACATATGAGAAATGTGTGTAGGATATATGTGAAAGTTCTAGGAAATACTGTTCAAGGCCAATGCCTTGATGTAGGGGATAGTATACAATTTGTATGTATAAAACTAATTAAGGAAGTCTTATCTCGTGTGGAAATATAAGTCATGATAAACATCTTAACACGTTTTATTTCCCTATCAATAATATAAATTTTTGTTATTTTTAAAACAAAGTGATGTACACAAGAGTGCTTTTACAAACTGAAAATATATAAATATTATTATTAATTATAATTAATAAAATGTAGATATTATTCTTAAAAGCAGAGCATAGTGGAAATGCTTGTAAGGGTATTCGTATGACAGTGCTTTGAGGAAAGTGAAAAAGAGAAAAATGGATAGAAGGGATGATAATTTTAAGCAACTAAAAATGAATGAAAATGTCCAAACTATTTTGATTAGGAGACATTTTCTCCATATCAGTATCTTTTCCTCAGAGGAGCACATCACAATCAGTCCGAGATTAGGGGTTAGGAGTTGGCAGGGGTGGTTTGAAAACACCATCCTCTGATTCTGCCAGCTGGAGACTGACTTGTGTAGCGTCTGAATTTAACAGAGTTAGGAAATACCTGATGACTTGAGTGTAAGTTGTAAATCTTTGAAAACATTCTATTGCATATTCCTGTCCCCAAATATATCACATCCCTAGAGTCATAAAAATCGTGTTGCTTTTTACGTTTTTTCAAGAAGATACATCTTCAGTTGGGCCAGTTGACACCTGAGGAGATTGAAGTGTGTTGCTGCCAATTAGGTGACAATATTTCCTAAACCCAAAGGCAGGACTCAGGGTCTAAAAGCAGAACTGCATCCTAATACAGGGTCCCTATAATTGGTTATTGCTCTTACTTGATAATAGGGAGTTGAGAAATACTACCAGTATCCCTGCCCACAAACTCCACTCACACCCTGCCCACATCGGGTTTCAAAACTAACTTGTCCGCCCTGCTCCTGAGCCCATCAGCCCGGCTCCTGTGCACCGCGCTCCCTCGTCTGTATTCATGGAAGATTGCTCTTCTTCTTTGCCTTCTTTCTTTGGCTTCTTCCTTATGAATTCTTGGCCAAAAACCATGATCAGGCTATTTTAATAATAAACTACATTAAGCAAAGCCAACAAATCAGTTTTTCCTTGAAGGCAGGTCATTCCAGAGGTTCTATGCTGCATTTTCTTACCTTCTTTCTTAAGATAACAAACTGTACTTCATTACAATAGGGTCTTAGCCTACATACATTCTGTTTTCTGTTTGCACAGACCTCGATAAATGACTCACTTACGAACGGGCCCTTTTTAGACCTCATCATAACTATACTGCTCTGTGTTTGACGAAGCAGACTAGTAAAGCACAAATTTTAGAATGCATAAGAGTCACCTGGAGTGCTCTCTAAAAATGCACACTCCCTGGCTACCCCTGCAGTGGTTCTGATTCAATAGGACTGGATTGGGGTCTAGGAATTTGTATTTACATGAGAAGCAAACCAGGTGAGTCAAGTGCAGTGGCCTTGAGAACACACTTTGGCCAACCCTTACTTTCTGAAACTTCCAGCCTTTCATTTCTGCTGCCCTTACTGACCTTCTTGTTGGGGTTCAGGCAGGTGTCTTAGTCCTTGGTGTGCTCTTGACGGAAGAATGACCAGATCCATCAAAAGCAAGGCAACTGTGAAACAAAGTTTATTGACTAAGAGAAAGATAGGTTTACAGAGCAAGATACCATCAGCCAGAGACAGTAAGTAGGCCCCTCGTCATAAGAAAAAGGCTTTGGTTATGGTCTGGGCTTCTGTTTTATACTGTCTGGGTGGGGCCCTCTCCGTGGCTCAGACATTACCAGGGAACCACTTTGATGGACAGTTAGCCGTGTAGTAATTAGTCTTAAATTTCTCTAGGTTACTTTCCAAATCCTATTGCACAGGGCGTTCTTCCTTCCCCAAGGTGTGGCAGTTGGTCACTCAGTGTTGGGTTTAGGTGAGGCAGCTCTGAGACTGGCCTGCCCTTGTCCTTCTTCCCGGGTGGGGCAATTGCCCCAGGCAGCCCCAGGGCCAAGCACCCACCTTGGTCTTTTTCCTTAGGAGACCCCAAATTCTAACTATCTACCTAACATTTTTCTTTCATTTCTGATTATTTTTCCTTAGTCTGTGTTTCCTACTTCTGTAGGAAGCCTTTTCAAATTCATTCTTCCTAGACTGCACCCTCTCAGGAGGAAATTCAGGGCCTCCACTCTATGCGGACAGCACCAAAGAAGATAATGTTGTAAATAAACTCCTTCTGCTCTCTGGACCTTAGAACTGTGTTTCTGTGTGTTCCTACCTGGTCTCTCAGACTCATCCTATCCCAAACTTAAGGCAGCATTAATCCCAAAAACTTGCTCTTCTCCTGCACACTCTGAGGCAGCAGCATCCAACTAGTCCCCCACTTTGAAAACACGTCATTTTTAATTCAGCCTCCCATCGTGGGATTTAGCAATTCTGTGCTCACCTCCCTCCCTGCTGTCTTTGTAGGGTAGACTTTTTTGATGTAAGCTGTTGGGATGATTCTACTTCCTGAAATGACTCCTAGGACATTCCCATTTCAAACGTGCATACTCAGCGTCAGAACTGATCTTAGCCTTACTCTGCTGATAAACCTTGGAGAAGTTGCACTGTGTTGGAAACAGCATGCAAATCCATTCTCTCTGTTAACGGTGAGAGTTCACCTCTGGGCTGTTCAGTGGACCTGGTTCAGTTCACCCCCCAGAACTAGCAAGTTTGGCTGAGTCAAAGGAAGAGCAAGAAACTGGGGAAGTGGAAAATGAGGCTGCTGGGACTCCATTATTACAGAAAAGGAAGTTGGTGTTTGTTTGTTTGTTTTTTAAGTAAATCTGAGTTAAGCACAGGCTTTTCCAGGAGAATGGAGAAAAGCCCCCTCAGCAGTGAGGGAAGATGCCCACACAGAGGCAGCCCACACTGTGGGTACTTCCATCCCAGTTCCTCCTACATTCATCTGTAAGAATTCCCATTGGTTCTTTGAGACCTTCAGGCTGCTGTCCTGGTCTTACAGGTTGTGAATTTCCTCAGTGGTCACATAAATCCAGTTTTCTCAACTCTGTCTATTAACTGTTATTTTACTAATCATGGCATCGTGTCTGTTAGTCTCATGATGTTTGCGGCAACCATGGTGTATGTTGCTCTGTGCTGGGGATCCTTAGCTTTGTTCTACTGGGGGATCATTCATGGGCTGGAGAACATGTGTCACAGGCGAGAAGTTGTCTTTTGCAGGAATATCCCATGCTTGGTTAACTAGGTCACACCCAACCCAAATCCCTCATCTCCCTCCAGGGCCCTTTCTAACTCTCTTGTCCTAGAGCCTCTGATTCTCTGCCACCTCCCTGTCACCCCTCTAACCTCCTCTCAACCCTATCACTCTCCTCCTAGGAGGATCTTTATCCCTGGACTCTGGCCACCCACCCTTTTATCTCTCCCCACCTCTACTTCTCTTCCCCATCCTCCCAGTCCCCAGCACTCCTGCACTCGTTGACCTCAAAAATCTCTGCATTTCTTCCCTTTGTTTCCTGAGCCCGAGGTTCCTCTTGGCTTAATCCACCTCTCCAGATGCAGCTAATCTCTTCATTTCCTTCTCATCAAAGTCTAAACTGCTCCATGAAAAGGATGAAGCTTTAGTTGTCATAGTATTTCTGTTAACCTGAACCATGTCTACCTAGCACCATAAATAAAAAAAATTAACAAATGGAGAAAGACTAAAGGAATGAAGTATTCCCTGAACGTGGCCAGGTAGAGTTTATCTCTCCTCATTTATTAACCAGAGACTTGGCTCACTTCTTTAGTCAGGTTCTTGCCACATCGTGTTACGTTTCATTATTCTCGCATCCAGATTTCTGGTCAGATTGTCCATTTTGTAAGTGAAAGAATTAAGTTTTAGTTATCTTTGTGTTCTCAGTATTTCACACATCAGATGTCCACCTGGTTATTAAATAAATGACAATCTTAAAAAAAAATTTTTTTTTCCTGTTTCCTGAGGGGGTTGGGGGGAGGGGAAAGGAAAAGGCTTTCTTTAAAAGTATGCTATGTAGTGAACACTTAGCTAACCTGGGCTCTGGAGGTAGAAAACTGGATACATACAGACCTGGCTCCCTCACTCTGTTGCGTACAATCCGACAGGTCTGCGGTTACCTTTAACGTAATCTCTCAGACTGCTTCAGTGCGTGTGTGATATCTCACTGATGGTTTGTCTTATGGGTGCTTGATTCTTTCACCTGAGTTTCTGCCACAAAGGTGCTGAACTACAACTCAACAGGGCTCAAATCATGTTTGGTCAACATCAGAACCGTAACTGTGTAATCTATTCATTGGCAATATGTTAGAAATGTTTTTAAAAGTTTGTTTTTCCTAAGTACATACTCATACGAGTATAAATTACCTTATTATGGAAATAATTTTTGTTGCAACCATGAGATTTCTGTCACCATTGTAGTATTATTATAGTTGTATGGAGTTTATTTATTAATATTTATTGAATATTTCCCATGCACTAGGAAATATTTCCCCTACATTATTCAACTTATGTAAGTCTCACAAGTGCTCTTGTCCTCTATAAAATCCCCATTTTATACACAATAAAACAGAGACCCAGGAAAGCTGTGCAGCCTGCATAGAGTCTCAAAGCCGGAAATAGCTGAGCCAAATGGAACAGCACAGTTTGACTTCAGACCCAGCGCTCACTTCTGCACGTGGGGGAATCGTGGGTGTGGCTCTCACTGGAGCTGTCATGCTCTTCTCTGTCCGCAGGGTGAAGAAGCTGAAGGAGACCCTGGTGGCCGTGCAGCAGCTGGATAAGAACATGAGCAGCCTGAGGACGTGGCTCGCTCACATCGAGTCAGAGCTGGCCAAGCCAATAGTCTATGACTCCTGCAACTCAGAGGAAATACAGAGAAAGCTCAGTGAGCAGCAGGTAGGACCTAAAATGGAAATGAAGTTAATAAGCTGTGGAATACCTGTCCTCCAGAGGCCACGATGCAGCCGGTGTGAACATGAGGTGGTAACTCCGATGGAAGGTCAGGAGGAAGCTAGGCAGGACGCTGAGGAAGGGGGGCTCTGTCTAGGTAGCTGTTTGGGGCAAATAGGTTCCATGTCATCACAGAGTTGACTTAAAAAGATGTTCGTCCCATCATGGGCTAGTGTCATTAGCCCACCAAGAAGCTGTTCTAAAACAGTAGGTAAGTTTGGGTTGCAGTTATCTAACCAGACAGGTTGACACATTTGGTTATTTAAGTGTGGGTCACTAGCCCACTAGTCCCCTATCATAGAAAGGAGCCCTTATTTTTTACGTATAGTGTTTGGGGCAAGATTATGATATATACTTAGGACTTTTTTTAGATTTTTTTTTTTTTAATAGTTCAAATACATTACAAAGGACTTTTAGAGTTAAAGAAAAAAATTGTTTGGCAAGGAGGATAGGATGACCTGCAGGCCGCACACTTGTCATTTCACCTTCACGTGTGTAGCAGAGACAGCACGTCTCACTGGCATGCTGTGGACAATCCAGCTGAGCAAAAGAGAATGACCTTAGAGACACACAGAAGAAATGGTCAACTCCCACCCCACCAGGCTCCAGTTCCCAGTACTAAACGCCATAAATTCACCATTAGAAAGAAGTATCCTTACTCCAGCCCGGTGTGGTGGCTCATGTTTGGGAGGCCCAGGTGGGAAGATTGCTTGAAGCCAGGAGTTCGAGTCCAACTTGAGCAATATAGGAAAACTCTGCCTCTGTGAAATTTTTTTAAAAAAGTTAGCCAAGTATGGTGCCATGGGCCTGTAGTCTTACCCACTTGAGAGGCTGAGCAGAAGGATTGCTTGAGCCCAGGAGTTGGAGGTTACTCCAGCCGTGCACTCTGGCCTGCATGACAGAGTGAACCCCTATCTCTTATAAATAAATAAAATAAATAAATGAATAACTTTTTAGTCCATGCCTTTAGATTATCTTTGAATATTCTATAGAGACCCTGGTAATCCTTCCATTAAATTGAGGCCATTGAAGCCAATTGGCTGACCTTTATCCTTAGAAAAGTATATCAAGAATGGAAAAAAAAATATCTAACATACTCAGTACTGTTATGAAGCCAATTTATAATCACTCACACTTTCATATGAAAGATAAATCACAACTATAGCCCAGGATAAAAGAGGGAAGAGGTGGGGGATGGGAGGGGAGGGGGGAGATTTGATGGAAGGAGCATAAATGGTGAGACCATTCCTATTAATATTTATAAGGGTACATGTCAATTCTATTAAGTATGGAGTATAAATGTCTTAACACAATAATTAAGGAAATGAGGTGAAGGCTATATTAACTAGTTTGATGTAAGCATTCCAAATTGTATTTAAAATCAGCACATTGTACTCATAAAGGCATCAATGTATACGTGATCTATATGTTTATGACTCAATAAAAAAGCCATAAAATGAAAATATAAGTAGCATCTATTTTTAAAATCCTATGAAATCGTTTATTTATTTTAAAGACTATTTAAGCTGGCGAAATAGGTGTTAAAATATAGTTTTAAGACTTAGGCTTTATTAAAATATTAATGTAAATTAGCATTTACATTTTTTATTATTGACACAAAATAATTGTACATATTTATGGGGCACAGAATGTGTTTCAATGTATATATATATATATATAGTATAATAATTAAATTGGGGTAATTCTCATATCCATCACTTTAATCATTTGTCATTTCTTTGTGGTGATAACATTCAAAGTTTTCTAGTTATCATGAAATATGCACTATATTTGCCTTGCTTTAAAAAAAAAATTTGTCAGACAGACAATTTTTAGTTTTTATTAAACTAAAATTTTCTGATGGACACCGATGTTTAAAATCCTGACTGGCACGATGGAAGTCATGCTTGGTTTCCAGCTCCCCACATTCGTCTGGAGAACATGGTAATGGTGTGAGCAGTGATAAGAGTAAAATGCTTGTGGCCAGCACTCTAATTTAGTAAATGCACAAAAATCAATTAAGTGCTTGAATATGGCAAACTGTTCCCATACATTATAGCCCCCACCTTCTAATAAACCCAAAATAAAATGATAGGAGAGAAAAATCAAACCCACAGTGGCAAAGATAACCAGGGAAGAAAACAGTAGAAATGACAGACCTCCACTGGGATTCTGGAAGACAGAAAGTGGATACATCAGTGACGTGTGAGCAGGAGGGTGGGGGGAGAGAGTTGGCTCTTGCCACAGAGTTCCAGGACTCAGAAAGCAAAGAGCAGGTGAAGCTGAATGCCTGTCTAGAGACTGTAAAGGGGAAAATGGTTCAGAAGGCTCAATTAGGAGTATGCTGGCAGATCCTCCCCAAGCCCACACAGCCAGGCTACTCTGCTTGATTCACTCTGGGAGAAGACCAGGAGATTGTTCTCTGGAGAAGGGAAACCAGAAGGAGTTTGGATTAGCAGCAAGCTAATAACTTGCCTATTAAAAACAGAGAGGTGAAGTGAATGGCTTTGTACCAAGTGGTGTGGCTCCTGCCTCACTTCCCCAGCTTACTTCCCACAATGTTAGTCACCAGGCTTATACTCAGCCAGGAGATTAGTGCTGTCCTCTCTGGAGAAACTGATTAGAGGAGAGAAAATACCCCAGGTGGTGAGACTTACAGCAACCCCACAGAAGGCCAGACCTCTCCTACCTGGCCACAGTGAAGCCTGGTGTCAGAGACACCTTAGAATGCACAGGCAGGTTCCAGTGACTGACTCACTCTGAAATATCTGTGGATAAGCAGGAATCCCCACCACTTAAAGCTTCCACCATTAAAGGAAAAACCAAAATAAATAGAGAGAGGAAAAAATGAGACGAAGAATCAGAGGAAACACATTGTACAGAGAGGAAGAAGCCTTAAAAAGAAAGAAAAAAAGAAAGAAAAACCTCATAAAAATGAGAGAGTTTGCATTAATAAAAGAACACAATGCCATTTTTTAAAGTAATTTTCATAATTAGGAGTAACTCCCACAAAATAAAACAAAATGGTAAATAAGTGAAAAATAAGGGAGAAATATAATGCAGTTCAAGGATTAATACAAGAGTTTTGAAACCTAATTCAGTTATTCCATAAAGGTCACCCCTCCTCAAAATAAAAAAAAATAAAGAAAATGGAGAGGAGGGAGTTACCAATGTAAAACAAAAATTCTCAAATGAAAAGCATACATTTCCAGATCATAAGCGCCATACAAGGACCCAGGAAAATTATTTAAAACAAAGGAAAACCATCCCAGCGTACCACACTGTAAAATAGCAGAACGTAAGGGATAAAGAGACCTTAAAGTTTTCTAGGATGGAAAAAAAAATCTGACTTCTCTAAAGCAACACTGGAAGCTAGAAGACAGTGTCACGCTGCTTTCAGAAAGGTGAGAAAAACATTTATAATTTAGAATGACATACCCTGCCATCTGATGTATAGAATGTGTACCTCTTATGCACCCATTTTTCAGGGAGCTAATAACAGGTGCAATGCAGACCCCAAAGACTAACATGAGAGGAAAGGTGCTGTTCAGCTCTGGGGAAAGGGAACTTCCAGGTCAGAGGTGAAGGGACGGCCCCATGACAGCTGCCTGCAGCCCTCCCAACACCTGTCCAAGTGGGAGCAGGTGTCCGCATGCTCTGGGAGAGAAGTTTCCAGGGCAGAAGCAGTTGGACTAGATGACCTGATGGGCTTACCTCATCCTCGAGGCAGTATTATTACTTCTGTAGTTGAGGGGTAGAGGTAAGCATTATCCTTTTGAGACAGAGTGATTGTTAATTCCAGGAAAACAAAAGTTATATAAGAAATGAAATAGATTCACAGCATATTTTGTTTCTCAAATGTGAAAAATATTCAATAACTATAGTCACACAAGCAAGGACTTAGGACTCTGGGGAAATTCAATAATGCCTTGTTTTTATCATAATTTTTTTATTTCTCTCCTACATTTAAAATTGCTTTCTGAAGAAGCTGCTGATAGCATACATAAATTGTATGAGATCTCTTAAACTCCGTTACACTTTTTAAAATTGACATAGCATTTTTACATAGACATGGGATACATGAGATATACTTATTATTTTATTTGAGACGGAGTCTCAGTCTGATACCCTGGGTGGAGTGCTGGCATCGTCATAGCTCACAGCAACCTCCAACTCCTGGGCTCAAGTGATCCTCGTGCCTCAGCCTCCTGAATAGTTGGGACTACAAGGCATGTGTCACAATGCTTGGCTAACTTTTCTATTTTTAGTAGAGACAGGGTCTCCCTCTTGCTCAGGCTGGTCTTGAATGCCCAAGCTCAAGCAATCCCAGAGTGCTAGGTTTATAGGCAAGAGCCACCGTGCCTGGTCCATGTCATATTTTATTACATGCATGGACTGTTGAGTGGGGTGTCCCTGAACTATAATACACCTGAAGTATGTAACATTTCTGTTTTGGGGACATTTCAAGCCAAACCATACATTGTTGCTACCTAGAGTCACTCTGCTATGGAACATTAGGATTTATTCCTTCCATCTAACCCAATGTTTGTGCCTACTAACCAGCCTCCCTTCACAACCCCCACCCACACACCCTCCCCAGCTGCTGCTTTCTATTCTTCAGCTCTTTATCTCCATGAGACCAACTTTCAGCTCCCACATATAAGTGAGAACATGCAATGTTTGTTTTCTGGGCTTGGCTTATCTCAGTTGACAAAATGACCTCCCGTTCCATTCATGTTTCTGCAAGTGACATAATTTTATTTCCTTTTTCTGTAGTGCAATAGCATCATCAGAGCTCACTGCAACCTCAAATTCCTGGGTTCACGTTATCCTCCTGCCTCCAAGTAGCTGAGACTATAGGCCTGGGCCACCACGCCCAGCTCATGCTTTTTTACTTTTTTAGTAGAGCTATGTGCTCAGGCTGGCCTCAAATTCCTGGCCTCAAGTAATCCTCTGACCTTGGCCTGTCCAAGTATTAGGATTATAGGTGTGAGCCACCATGCCCAGCCTAATTTCATTCTTTGTTATGGCCAAATAGTATTACATTATATATTTCCATTTCCATATGTATATATATCATAATTTATCCATTTGTCTGTTGATAACCACATTACCTTTTAACAGTGGTGAATTAACTGTTTAAAACCATTTGCAGATCTTTGGAGTACAAATCTCAGTTCTTCAAGCCAGCCATTAGCAGGTGCTTACCTACAGCCCGCCCTCTTTGTGATGGACTCTGTCAACTGAAGATGGAAAATACTTGGGGGAAAAATTGCTTCTGTACTAAACATGTGCAGACTTTTTTCTTGTCATTGCTCCCAAAATAATACATAGTATAACAACATTTACATTGTATTAGGTCTTTTAAGTTATCTAAAGATGATTTAGTTTATACAGGAGGATGTGCATAGGTTGTATGGAAATACTATATTACTTGATATCAGGGACCTGAGCATCATGGATTTTGGTAACTATGAGAAGTCTTGGAACCAATCCCCCACAGATACTGAGGGATATAACTGTTCCATGATTGGTCTCGTGATTGATTAGGGTGGAAGTGGTGGATTTGTGAAGTAGAATCGGGGGTAAGATTCGTTTCTCATTTTCATTAAAGAAGCTAGTTTTATTCTTAGCATATTCTACTTCATTTGTTCTGTTTGTATTTTGGCATTGACTTCACGCATTCAAGCCAATGACACGTTTGTCGAGGTTCGGCATAGCCATTTGTGAGTGAGCACAGCTTCAGCGGCACTCATCTGTGCGCATACAGTGTGTGAGTGAAGCATGTTGCATCCCCCGCAGGAGCTCCAGAGAGACATAGAAAAGCACAGCACGGGCGTCGCCTCTGTCCTCAACCTGTGTGAAGTCCTCCTACACGACTGTGATGCTTGTGCCACTGATGCCGAGTGTGACTCCATCCAGCAGGCCACAAGAAACCTGGACCGGCGGTGGAGAAATATCTGTGCTATGTCCATGGAAAGGAGGCTCAAGTAAGCCAGTGGTGCTTGAACAGTTAGGGAAGAGAATGATCGAAAAGAAAAAATAAAGTACCCAGAGTACCCATTGTTCACTATTTCCTATGGTTACGGTGTCTGGAAAGAGCCCTGGCTCCCCAAATTGGCTGTTGTCTACATTTAGTCAGGAAAATAAATGGGTATAAAAACAATATATAAACATAGCAAGCCAGGTGATATCTGACCTAACAGTTAAAATATAATATAGAAAAATTAAAATACACTCTTAAGAAACAAGCATAATGTTACAGAATTTGTGGCTATGAAAAAGTAATTTGTTTATTAAAAATTAAATGATACAAAGGCATTATTTATATTTAAACTCTTTGAAATTTAAGATGACAAAAAGCCAAGGTGTTATAAAATTACCATAATGACTTAAAACACACCATCATGCTCTGTAGCGAACTCTGGAAAGCTTCACGTTCATCTTGTTGTCATAGGTCAACTTTTGTCAGGGTGAGTTTGATGTTGGACTTCAGTGGATTTTCAAACCTCAGTTTCATTTTGGTGGACACTGGCCGGAGCGTGTACCGTCAGCATGTCAGCTGTGCTGACCTCCCTGCACACACCCAGGACTGCTTGTGTTATGTGTTTGCAATATTCTTTTTGACTAATTCCAAATCCAGAGCTGTGGGACATGTTTTCTTCACACACGCGCACACACACACACACACACACACACACACACACACACAGCTGTTTTATTTTAGCTCAAACAGTTGTCTCTTTTTCTCTCTGGTCAGTTTGGCCCAGGGCACAGTCATTGTTGGGCACAACAGTTATGCATTTGGGCACCCTCAATCCTGCTGCAGGCATCGGGAAGGGTTCAGGAGCATGAACAATCCCAAATAATCAAAATCTGTTCTCTCATTTTCTGCCCCAGAATTGAAGAGACTTGGCGACTGTGGCAGAAGTTTCTGGATGATTATTCCCGTTTTGAGGATTGGCTGAAGATTTCAGAAAGGACAGCTGCTCTCCCCAGGTCTTCTGGGGTGATTTATATAGTTGCCAAGGAAGAACTAAAGACATTCGAGGTGATTTATAATTCCAAAGTTTTAATCTTTATTTTGGTATTAAAGTAGCTAGCAGGTGGTTGGTATTCTCAGGCATAAACTAACTGTTCACCTACACATTAGTTGTTCAAATAGCTGGCTGAGGACTTTGTAGCCATTTTTATTATTACTTCATATGTAGGCAAAGAAGGGCAGAAAAGAGATTTTTATTTTAATTTAAGATTATCAAGAATTACAAATAATGTAGTAATGATGAAAAGTTCTATTAGGAAACAAGAATCATCACTCCTCTAAATATAAATAAATAAATAAAATACACACACACAGAATGGACATAAAGCTCATGTGCAATTTAAAATAGTTTAACGTAGTGAATTGCACATGAACTTTAGTCTACCCTATATATAATCATTATAATCATATATATATATATATATATATATATATATATATATATATATACATGATCACTGATAGGACAGAATTGGCTCTATTTATTTTATGGAATAAAATGTATTCCTTACAATCCATTTCTAATTTCACAGTGAAAAGCAATTCTAGTTTTGAATCACCAAGGCTTTTCAATTACACTGAGATAAAAATAGCAGTCGTGTAATTACACTCCTAAAGCAGGGAATCGTTCAATAATGGATTCCAGTTCCTCGCCTGTTTGCACAATCTTTAGTCTGCTCTGTCACTGCTATATGATGAAACTCAACTTCTCAGCTGCATCTCATTTTCACAGAGGACCTGACATATAGCCCAAAGTGGACCATTTCTCAATCCAAAGTTTCTTTTCCCTCTGATTCCCACTGATAGGCAGAGCACACAGTTTCGATTCATTCTGATCATTCTCGGTGGCATCCTGACTCATTTTTACATTGCTGGAGATAACCGGGCATTTACTGAGGCTTGTTAAAAAAAAATAGGAAGTTTGCTTTTTGTTTGTATGGGATTTAAAATCTAAGATATATATCAATCTCACTCTGTCACCCTGGGTGGAATGCTGTGGTGTCAGAGCTCACAGCTACTTCAAACTCTCGGGCTTATGAGTTCCTCCTGCCTCAGCCCCTTTGGTAGCTAGGACTATAGGCACCCACTACAACACCTGACTTTTTAAATTTTTGTAGAGACGGGGTTTTATTTATACTCAGGCTGGTCTCGGACTCCTGACCTCAAAGGATCCCCCCTCCTCGGCCTCCCAGAGTGCTAGGATTACAGGCCCGAGCCATCCGGTGCCTGGCCAGTCTAAGATATATATCTATCTATAGCTAGATAGATAGATGAACTTACAAAGATGTTCAAGTACTAAATGAAATAAGTAAGAGTTTCTTCTGAGTTCTGAATGGATCTATATGCAACTGTATCCCTTCATTTCAGCAAAAAAGATTTCCTATATAAAAAATTCCCACCTTAGCAAACTTCTAGTAAAAAGCCACCATAAACTGTACAGTAGATTCCAGGTCATCTCAATGTGAACCGGTGCTGGGGGAGACGCTGCTGAACTGTGTCTTATCACAGGCTCAGCTTCATAAAGGTTAAAACCTTTTATAATTGGCTTATACTACAGAGCAGATTATATAACATCCTTTTTGATGCTATTTTAGACCCTCAGATTTTATAACAAAAGTTAGCCATATAGTTATCTTTTGTGATGAGTTTTATCATTTTTTATTAATCTTTTAGTTAATTTTCTTAAGAGATAGAAATAAATCACAGAAATAAGTTTTGCCTGAGGACAGTCTTTGGCTCATTGTAATGCTAGAATGTTTGGGACTGGTCTGGCTGTGCTGGGGTGCTGGCCCTGGGTACTGTACCCTCCCTCCAGTGGACAAACACATATGCTGACTTCCAGCAATGGCAAAATTTCAACTCTCTTTGCTGGGGAAATAACTTAAAGTTTTATAGAATAACGGATAGAATTTATTAGGATGAAGTCTCTTAAAGCAACTCCCAGAAGGAAAACTGTTTAAGAGGCAGAAATGTAGTAGCATATAAACATTATGGTAAGCCAAGAAAAACAGAATTGGGGGATTTGATGAGTATAGTACAGTTGGGGGATTACAAAAATTTTGTCTAATACTAAGATAAAAATAAGTCATAAATCACACAAATGAGTTTGAAAAGAAGAGTTTGCTTTAATTTTAGCCAAATAATCCTTATGCTATGGCTATTCTGTATTACAGGGAGAAAAGTAGAAATAGTACTTACCTTCAGCATCTCATAGGGCAAGTGGTGTGTCTTACAAAGTGAATAGACACCTCCACATAAGGTGGTTACTAGCTCTAACATAGTTTGCAAAACTGTGAATAATTCGTAGGAACAATAAAAAAGAAATAAAGCATATTCCAAACTTTTTTTTTTCTTTTTTGAGACAGAGTCTCACTTTATTGCCCAGGATAAAGGGCCATGGCCTCAGCCTAACTCACAACAACCTTAAACTCCTGGCTCAAGGGACTTCCTGTCTCAACCTCCCAAGTAGCTGGGACTATAAGCAACTGTCACCACACCTGGCTAATTTTACTTCTTTTAGTAGCGACAGGGTCTCACTTTGCTCAGGCTGGTCTCTAATTCCTGAACTCAAGCAAGCTACCCACCTCAGGTTCCCAAAAGGCTAGGATTACAACCCAACCCAAACTTTTTAAAATATAAAATACCTCTTTCATGTTTATATGGATGGAGCTGGAACATATTCTCCTTAGCAAAGTATCCCAGGAATGGAAGAAAAAGTATCTAATGTACTCAGCCCTACTGTGAAGCTAAACTATAGCTTTCGCATGAAGGCTATAACCCAACTATAGCACAAGACTATGGGGAAAGGACCAAGGAAGGGGAAGGGAGAGGGGACGTTTGGGTGGAGGGAGGGCAATAGGTCGGGCCACATCTATGGTGCATATTTTTATCTATAATAAAAATAAAAAAATAAAAATAAATGGGAATGAAAAGTTTTAACTGTTCCATAGAGAATCCAGCTATAATTGCACAGCTTGCCTTCTCTAGGTACCAAACCAACTGATAGTCTATCACTCTTCAAAGGTAGTAACGTTCTTCAAGCTTAGGATAGAGGAACATGCCCAGGAGATGTCCACTGAATGTCAACAGATGATAAGCGTTATTGAAATGCTGTATATCAAAGACATCATTTAGAGCACAATGAAAATGAATTTTTGAGAAAAATACCACACTGCTTTTCCCTCTTGGGAGTGCCTGATCATGATAGGAAGATAAAATTATGAAATATCATGGATCCCAAATGACAGAGAACATACAGGCCAGCACGATGGTTTCTAGCAAAGGACAGTGGCTTTGTGTCCAGGACACCCTGGTCGAAATCTAGACTGTGCCATTGATTAACTGTGCTGGCTTGAGTGGGCTATAAAACATTTTTGAGCCTCACTTATATCATCTACAAAATAAAAAAAAATAGCAATTTTAATATGTAACTGCAAATTTTGGATTAATAATATATATACCATGAAATACTATTCAGTCATAACAAAAGATGGAAGTTTTATGTTTTTTGTATTTACCTGGATGGAGTTGAAGCACATTCCTCTTAGAAAAGGATCAAGTAGAACTGGTGGACTTTGATCCAAATCAGGAAAGACAGCGCCATTACAATGGAGAAGCATATGAGGATGATGAACATCATCCCAGAGGTGGTGTTCAGTGTCAAACTTCTTAATGGGGCCAGTGAATGACACTCATGCTGGCATTTTTGTGCAGTAATGAATGAGTGAAGGACTAATCATAATATGCTCACTACTTGCTATTGTTTCTGTTTTAATATTCAACTATAGTAGTGTTTTAAAGGTTAAATGAAGAATAAATGCAAATATAAAAGCTCTGACTTTGCCCTGTATGTATGACTTCGGTGTGCAAGATGAAATTTAATACCTGTTAAAAACTACTTTAAAAAAGAGTTCCCTAGCATTTGTTAGGCCAAACCTTGTAATTGATTTCAGCTGTGTACATGAACAAGCTTAGAATGAAATGCTAGGTGTATGCATTGGCTTCAGTGTATGACCCTTCATTGTTAAGCTATGAAATTAAAACTAACTGGCAATCAGATAAAGAAAACTTAATTTGTAAAAAATAAATAAATAAATAAATGACAAACTAAAAATGAAACAAACCACTATGGGTAAAAATCAGCAGAAACATGATGGTACCAACCTGTAAAGCACATTACTGTACCAAATACTGTAGTAAATTGTAACACAATAATAAGGATTTATTTATCTAAACATTAAAAAGTTATAGTAAAAATACAGAATAAAAAAATTTTTAGGGGGACTGGAGTTTCAATGAGGCGCAGTAGTGAAAGAAGAAGGGGAAGGGTCATAGATCTGTATGACCTTTTAAATGATTGAAGATGGAAATGGATTCAACTTAATACATGACCTCTCTATCAAAGCAATAGAAGATTCTTTACATCACCTTACAATTTTGGGAAGGAGCAGAACAAGTGAAATAAAGAAAATTGAAGAGGAGAAAACCTCATTTTGGAACTTTCTCCTTGACTACTGCTTACCCCCTTTCTCCTTGTTTTACCTTTGCTCTGAATTTATAAATAAAGACTAAAGAAATAGAATATACATTTAAGAGCTTTATACCAAGAAATTTGCCTTAAAAGCTGCTATTCCATGGTGTGAAAAGCATAACAAGTTATTGTCTTATTTTTTTCTTTTTCAGACAAGATTTCTAATGTCTATAGATTCTGAAGGATAAGACAAACATAAATACATATCTGCACATTATTTTTAGCAGTTGCGTGCATAAGAATGATGAGATTTGTATTTTAAGGGCTTTGTCATGTGGATGTTTTACCACTGAAGTTGATTCCTCAGAGTAACTGTTATAGCAGGACTTTAATACTGTTGCTCTATCACCCTGATGATATCACCTGCTCACACTTGAGCCCACCTGTCTTTCTAGCTGTGACCTTGTTATGAGTAGTGCTTGGACTCACTGTGAAAATGTCCATGTATCACCTAATTAAGCATCATCATAGTGCCATAAATCAAGGAAGTTGAATGAGGTGAATGTAGACATAGCTCTTTCCCCTTCCCCTCCTTTTAAAAATACAACAAATACTTTTTATGTTCCCCTTCCCCTTTGCCCCTTTTGGAAATGGGTTAGTAGTTTAAGATGAGTGATTGAGGGGACTGAGAAAGCGAACCACACAGAGACTGGCTTCTTTTTGTTTCATCTTAAGTTGGGCTGCTGGTTAGGTTACTTCAAGCACACGTTTAACAAGAAAACCTCATGGAAAATCCAGCTGGCAGACTCAAGGAGTTCAGGAAACAGGACCTCACAGAGGTTATACTCTGGGATTGTGGACATGAGGTTGAATGCCTCACCTTATTGAAAAAGAGACACTGGACCTAAATGGCACAGCATGGTTTTGTTCCTGCTTAGCTAAATTTCTCAACACCACAGTCAGCTAAGAACCCTACTGCCACCTTTGAAAAACATGGAGAGCACCTACCCTGAGGAGAAGGTAGATTTGGAGTGAGCCATCATTGACATTATTCCTCTGAGGCTTTTTTAACCATGGATCCCTACCAACTACAGGAGATTCCTGGCACCAGCTCTCCCTGTTCCGCTATGATTCCGTGGACTCTGGTGTCTCAAAGGAAGCATATGCTGGAAACCCAGGGAACCCATCTGGTTGGCATGGCTCTTCCCAAGGTCATGATGGCATTAGCCAGCATAATGGAGGTGGTGTGGGGAACCATCACCATTGGAATGGCAGCTTCCATTCTCGGAAAGGCTGCTTTTTTCAGGAAAGGCCGCCTACAGAGATTAGGGAATAAAAGAAAAGACAACATAGAAAAGTTGCAGTTTGAAGAAGACGACTTTCCTTCTTTGAATCCAGAAGCTGGCAAACAGAATCAGCCATGCAGACCTTTTGGGACCACTTCTGGATTGTGGGAAAACCCACCTAGCATCAAGTAACCCTCTAAAATGCCAGTTATCAAAAGTTTCCAAAGAGGATCCTGCTGCTGCCTTCTCTGCTGCATTCACCTCATCAGGACCTCACCATGCAAATGGAAACAAATCATCATCCATAGTTCTAAGTGTCTATAAGAACCTGGTTCCTGAGCCTGTACCACCTCCTTCTAAGCCCAGAAAAGCTAACAGAATGGAACACAAATCAGGATCCCTTTCCTCTAACTGAGAGTGTGCTTTTATCAGTCCAATCTCTGTCACTAAACCAGTGCTACTGGCTCCTGGTGCAGTTCTGGGTTCTCCCAAAGAGTCCTTCCAGCACCACCCCTCCAATTGAGATCAGCTCTTCTCGTCTGACCAAGTTGACCCATGGAACCACTGACAGGAAGAGTGAATTCCTGAAGATTCTGAAGGATGGCCAGAACAGAGATTTCTCAAAGAACAGAGACTGTGATAAGCAGTTATTGTGTTAAGACATTTATATTCTACATTTACTAAGTTTCGCATGTACCCTTGTAAGATGCACCGCAGGTGTAATCCCACCAATCACCTCCCTCCGGCCATCCTCCCCCCTCCCCTCCCTTCCCTTTCCCCATATTCTTAGGTTATAATTGGATTATAACTTTCATATGAAAGCTATAAATTAGTTTCATAATAGAGCTGAGTAAATTGGATACTTTTTCTTCCATTCTTGAGATACTTTGTGAAGAAGAATATGTTCCAGCTCCATCCATGTAAACATGAAAGAGGTAAAGTCTCCATCTTTCTTTAAGGCTGCATAATATTCCATGGTGTACATATACCACAGTTTATTAATCCATTCGTGGGTCGATGGGCACTTGGGCTTCTTCCATGACTTAGCAATTATGAATTGGGCTGCAATAAATATTCTGGTACAAATATCTTTGTTATAATGTGATTTTGGTCTTCTGGGTATATACCTAGTAGAGGAATTGTAGGATCGAATGGCAGGTCTATTTTTAGATCTCTAAGTGTTCTCCAAACATCTTTCCAAAAGGAACATATTAGTTTGCATTTGATGGAAAAGATTTTTAAAATACACACACACACACACACACACACACACACACACACACACACACACAGTATATATGGGGCAATGCACGGGTGGATGCTGGCAGTGTGGAGAAGAGAATGCTGGTCTGCAGCAACAGCTTCTACTACCAGTCCTTGAGGCACTCACCTCTGTCCTCAAGCAATCATTGTCAATGACAAAGTGACTATTGAAGTTATAATTGTATTAAATTAATGCTAATAATTTGGATACTTTATTTTATTTTTTGCTGCTGGGGTAACTTTAGTCCTTAACCAAACCTATGTGATTTTTGTTTGTTTGTTTGTTTCTTCTCTTTTTCCTCTTGAGTACAGATGTAAAAAATTTGGATATAGGAAATGTATTATTCTTGCAGCCTTGATATTCAGGGTGGATTGTAATATATACATTTTTGTGAGATTTCAAAGATTAAGATTATTTTGATAACATTATTTACAGATTTAAAAAAGATGTGGTTGTCACAAGTCTGTTAAGGGGCAAAACTACTGCAGAAAATAACTAACTTGGAATAAATATTTTGTATCAGTTTCAAAAAAAAAAAAAAGATTTTTAAAAGTACACCTATATAGGGCACTTACCACATATAGAACTTGCAGGACTAGAAATTGCTCATGAGTCAGTGAGTGAGTAATGAGTGAATGTGAAGGCCTAAAACATTATGGTACACTACTGTAGACTTCATAAACTATGTACTTTGGCTATCCTAAATCAATAAATAGTATTTTTATTTTTTAAACAATAAATTAACCTTAGCTTACTATAACTCTTTTAGTTTATAAACTTTAAAAATTTTTAGCTGTTTCACTTGTTTGTAATAACATTTAGCTTAAAACACAAGCACCTTGTATAGCTGGACAAAAGTATTTTTTATTCATATACTTATTTTATCAGCTTAGGTCAATGAAATTTTTCTAAAACAAATTTAGAATGTTTCATTTATGTATGTTTCTACAGAGAGGTAACAGACTTCTAAACACAGAATAAACTATATTAGGATATTCTGTACCCTTACCAACATTTTCCCTTTTCTCTCCCATTCTATCCCCAGTTAGCCTCTGGTGGAGAAAGTTCTGATCATCTACTGTACAGCAAGGTTGACTATAGTTAATGTATAACATATTGCAAAGTTGCTGAAGAGTGCATTTTAAATGTTCTCACCACAAAGAAATGATAAGTATATATGAAGTGATGGATATTTTAATTAGCCCAATTTGCTCATTTTACAATGTATACACATATCAAAAATCACATTTATACCCCATAAATATATACAATTATTATTTGTCAATTCAAAATAAAAATGAAATTTTTTATTTATTTTACTTTTTATTTTGGCACAGAGTTTCACTGTGTTGCCCAGTAGAGTGCCATCACATCACAGCTCACAGCAACCTCAAACTCTTGGACTTAAGCAATTCTCTTGTCTCAGCCTCCCAAGTAGCTGGGACTACAGGTGCCCACCACAACACCCGGCTATTTTTTGGTTGTAGTTGTCATCGTTGTTTGGCAGGCCCAGGCTGAGTTCGAACCTGCCAGCTCCAGTGTATGTGGCTGGTGCCCTAGCTTCTGAGCTACAGGTGCCAAGCCCTGCAAATAGTTTTTAAATGAACTTATAATAGCCCTAAGTATCATAAAGTTTAAATATACATAAAAATAACTGAGATATTTAAGAATATTTAATAATTAATTTGATTGCGTATAACATGGACACAGCATTAAAAATGAAGACTAGAGCGCAGCCACTTGAAATTCTTCTATGCCATAAGCTCCTGGCTGGTGAATAAAACCCTTCCTCTTATAAACATGGTGTTTGGGTGCTCTTTCTCTCCATTGGACCTCGCCTTCCCACAACATTTTTGGTTCCCTGACGGGGAAGCGAAATCACCCTTGGAGAGAACACGCACCTGGTAGTTGTTGCCAATCCTCTAGACACCCATGTGGGGGCCCCTGATCAGCCTGGGTAGCGTGAACCACTGAGCATGCCAGGGAGACAATCTGGCCTCCCAGTGCGGATGCCTCAGCTGGGCAGAGAAAGGACCCCCTCGGTGGGTCTTCAAGGAGTCAAACATTGGAAGGTACTGGCATGCAGGTGAGAGAACCAGACCGATGCCATCTTGGGAGTTAGGTGCCATCTTAGGAGTTAAGTTTCGTTTTCTCCGCCATTTTGTTTATAAGTTTCACTTTCCTAGAAGAGCAGGCATTTCCCTGAAATAATGTGAATGCAACCTCCCAATCAGAAACCACCTTCTGCATCAGACCATTCAACAGCCAATCCAAAACTGCCCCCTGTCCTGAAACCTAGCCCACCCCTCCCACTACCCCATATTATAAAAACCCTATGCCCCAGAGCTTGGGGCTCCTGGCTTGGATCCATTGCAGAGGAGCCCCTGGGAGCCCAAGCTCGAGCTTGCAATAAAGAAGCTCTTTTGCTTTTGCAACAGAATCAGCTCCTTGGTGACCTTTGGGGCCTGGGCATAACATTTGGGGGCTCGTCTGGGATCCCCAAGACCCCCTGAGGACCCCCAACCTGCAAAGCCGATACAGGGTAAGTGTTTGTCTTTTCTGTTGTGGTTATTTTCGGGAATATGTGAATAAGAGGCTGGCATGAAGTCAAGGCGAATGTGCTGGTGGCTGCTGGTCTGGGGTGCCATGGAGACATCCCGGCCCCTTTTGGGAAGGATCTGACCCCTTCGACCTGGGATGTGGAACCCCCAGAGTATGGGGAAAACTCAGATACTTTGTACTGGGATGTGGAATCCCCAGACCTTCCGGTGTTTGTTAAAGGAATTGTCCCACTGGACTGGGACATGGAATCCCCAGGGCGTGGTGGTGTGGGTACAGGACACAGTGGGTCACTCCCGCAGCATGGTCAGGGACTGTCATCCTATTTTCAGTTTCATTTCAGCAGATTGTTATGTGTTCTCAGTGTGTCGTGTGTCCTCTGTGTGTGTCGTGTCACGTTTGGGGCGACTTCTACTGCCAACATGGGACAGACTCAGACGACCCCTCTGTTTATTTTCCTTGATCATTTCTCAGAAGTAAAGACTAGGACCCAAAATCTGGGGCTTGTGGTGAAACGAAGTAAACTGATTACTTTCTGCAGGAACGAGTGGCCAACCTTCAATGTTGGCTGGCCTCCAGAGGGGACCTTTCACCTTCCCATCATTTTCCAGGTTAAAGACATTCTTTATCATCCACAGACCGGTCACCCTGACCAGGTTCCATACATCACCACCTGGATGGACCTGATGGAAGATACCCCTCCCTGGCTGAAGGCGATTCTGCCCCCTGCAGAAAATGTCTTAAACAGTGCGGCGGTTCTCGTGGTGTGCGAGAAGCCCCTCATTGAGAAACCTACTAAACCCAAACCCGCTGCACCGCTCTACCCTGTTTTTACAGGACAGTACAGATAAGGATCTCCTTTGTCCTCGTCCATATCATCCTCCTGCCCCTTCACAGGTCGAGCCAGTGCCTCCCAGGGAAGCGAAAAAGCCTGCTGCTGAAGCTGGGACAACAGCTAGACCTGTCGCTGGAAGTCCGCCATTCACCAGACAGTGAGCCCATCAAGAGGTGCATGCCAATTCAACCGTCCTTCCCTTGAGGGCCACAAGCCCCCAGATATGGATGGGGTGCAAAACCTTTACTATTGTCCCTTTTCCACTAGTGATTTATATAACTGGAAAATGCAGAACACTAAATTTTCTGAAAAACCTAGTACTTTAATTGATCTTTTAGATTCTGTTCTTTTCACTCATCAGCCCACTTGGGATGATTGTCAGCAGCTTTTATAGGTACTGTTCACCACGGAAGAAAGGGAAAGAATCATGTCTGAGGCCCTGAAATGGGTTGTGGGCCAGAATGAGACTCTGACTACCAACCCTGCTGAGATTGATGCTGTTTTTCACCTTACCCACCCTGATTGGGATTTTAATATGGAAAATGGTCAGGTGAGTCTCCAAGTCTACCGCCAGACTCTAATGAGGGGTCTCCAGAAAGCAGCCCGTAAGCCGACCAATTTGGCTAAGGTAGGAAATGTGCAGCAGGGAAAAAATAAGTCTCCCACTGCCTTTCTGGAAAGAATCATGAAAGCATTCCGTATATACACATCCATGGATCCTGAGGCAGAGGGTATCAAAGCCACGGTTATCATTGCCTTTGTTAACCAATCTGCCCCTGACATAAAAAAGAAACTCCAGAGGGTAGATAGGCTGGCTGAAAAATCTTTACAGGATTTACTTGCAGTAGCTTATAAAGTATATAATAACAGAGAGACACCAGAGGAAAAGCAGACTCAGGCTCGGGCCAAACAAACTCAAGATCTGGCTAAAATCCTGCTGGCTGCCACTGCTGCTGAGCCTCAGGATCGGCAGGCTTGGCTACAACGGCTAACAGAAGAAGGTGAGGAAAAACCCTGGGGGGGGGGGGCGCCAACGTCTACAGAAGGATCAGTGCGCCTATTGCAAGGAGATGGGGCACTGGGCCAGAGAATGTCCTAAAAGGAGAACTGGCAGGCCCACCTCCCATGGTAAGGCCCACATCCTAGAACTGGGGAAACTGAGTGACTACAGGGGTCAGGGTTCAGAACCCCTCCCTGAATCCAGGGTAACCCTCAAAGTGGAGGGGACACCGATAGATTTCCTGGTGGACACGGGCACTCAGCATTCAGTACTTATAAAGGATCAGGGTAAACTAGATACAAGAAAATCTTGGGTCTAGGGGCAACTGGGATGAAACAGTACTCATGGACTACCCTAAGAATTGCAGACCTAGGCATGGGCCAGGTATCCCACACATTTATGGTCATCCCAGACTGCCCATACCCTTTACTAGGTAGAGATCTGTTGAATAAAATTGGGGCCCAGATATCCTTCAAGCAGGATGGACCACAGGTCACAGATAATCAAGGACGCCCTATACAAGTTCTAACTGTCCAGCTAGAAGATGAGTACAAGCTTCACCAACAACCACCACAAGCCCAAGTTGACATTAGTGATTGGCTACACTCCTATCCTTTGGCATGGGCCGAAAAAGGAGGAATAGGGCTAGCCATTCATCGGCCTCCAGTTTTAGTAGAACTTAAACCTGGAGCAGAACCCATAAAAGTGAAGCAGTACCCCATGGCCACGGAGGTGAAGAAAGATATACTTCCACACATTAGAAGCCTCCTATGGGCAGGAATTTTAATCTCTTGCCAATCGGCATGGAATACCCCCTTGTTGCCTGTCAAGAAACCCCTCACAAATGACTACTACTGTCCGGTGCAGGACTTATGGGAGGTCAATAAATGGGTAATAGATATTCACCCAACTGTGCCTAATCTGTATATAATCCTCAGGGCCTTGGCCCCAACTCAAATGTGGTACACAGTTTTAGATTTAAAAGATGCCTTCTTCAGTCTGCCTCTAGCTCCACAAAGCCAGGCTATGTTCTCCTTTGAGTGGAGCAACCGGGAGGAGGGCATCAGCAGACAGCTACTGTATATACTCGAGTATAAGCCGAGTTTTTTCGGCACAAAATTTGTGCCAAGTTCGGGTTTTGTGCCGAAAAAACTTGGCTCATACTCGAGTATATACAGCAACTTGGACCCGCCTACCACAAGACTTCAAGAACTCTCTATTTTTGATGAGGCTCTACATGCAGACTTAGGTGAGTTTCACCCCAGCCTGACCGTTCTCCAGTATGTAGATGACATATTAATAATGGCTGCCACTGAACAAGGTTGCCTACAAGGAACACAAGATCTGCTCACCACCTTGGGGGACCTAGGATACCAGGCATCAGTGAAGAAAGCCCAGATTTGTCAACAAACTGTAAGTTATTTGGGATATGTGCTTAAAGACGGCCAAAAGTGATTGAGTGAAGCCAGAAAACAAACTGTACTCAGAATCCCAACTCCTACTACTCCCAGGCAGGTGTGGGAATTTTGGGGAACAGTTGGATTTTGCAGACTGTGGGTGCCAGGGCTTGCCAAAATTGCCATACCCCTCTATGAGGCCACCAAAGAGGGGCAGCCTTTCCAGTGGTCAGCAGAGCAGACAAGAGACCAAACATTTAGAGAGCTCAAGACTGCTCTGTTAACCTCTCCTGCACTGAGCCACCCCAATATCATGAAACCTTTCCATCTGTATGTAGATGAACATAAAGGCGTGGCCAAGAGAGTATTAACGCAAACTTTGGGACCCTGGACTCATCTAGTTGCCTACCTATCCAAAAGACTCGACTCAGTAGCCTCAGGATGCCCCCTTTGTTTATGTATTATAGCATCCATTGCCCTCTTAGTAAAGGATGCAGATAAACTCACCCTGGGACAAGAACTGTCAATAACCCCCCACACCACTGAAGGAGCCTTGAAGCAGCCCCCAGACAGGTGGATGAGTAACGCGCAGCTGACTCATTATCAAGGTCTACTACTAAATCCACCGAGGATTCAGTTCTTACCCAGTACAGCCCTGAATCCAGCCACTCTCTTACCCAACCCAAACACAGAGGCCACTACCTCTGTACTAGTATATCACTGCCAGGATATACTAGCACAGGTTCACAGCCTTTGCCAAGACCTGACCGATTGGCTGCTGCCTGATGCTGAGGAAACATGGTTCACGGACAGCAGTAGCTTCATGAGAAATGGACACAGGTTTGCAGGGGCGGCAGTGGTTTCAGAAACGGAAACATTGTGGGACGAGTCCCTCCCAAATGGTACTTCTGCCCAATGGGCAGAACTCATCGCCCTCACCAAGGCCTTAGTTCTGGGGAAAGGAAAGAAAGTTAACATCTATACAGACAGCCGTTATGCGTTTGCTACGGCCCACATTCATGGCGCCATCTACTGAGAGAGGGGGTTACTGACAGCAGAAGGAAAAATGATAAAGAATAAGCAAGAGATACTAGACCTCCTGACGGCCATCTGGTTGCCAAAGAAGCTAGCCATTATTCACTGCCAGGGTCACCAGAAAGGGAATTCCCCAGTGGCCAGGGGCAACCGCCGAGCAGACGAAGTAGCCAAGGACGTGGCCCTCAGTGTGACCCAGGAGCTGGCCCTCAGTTTACCAGATCCAGGAGCGCCAGTATTGCTAGAGAAACCCAAGTACTCCCCAGAAGACCTGGCCTGGCTCTGCACCATCCCCCAAGCACAATGCTCAGTGAAAAACAACAGTTGCTGGCGCACCACAGATGGCAGAACCATCCTCCCACCTCAATTAGGGATGGAAGTGCTCCAGTGTATGCACCAAGCCACCCACATGGGCAACAGAAAATTAAAGGACCTGGTCCGTCATGCAAAAATCAAAATAGAGCGGCTAGACACCAAAGTAGACCAAGTCATCGAGGCCTGTAAAGTCTGTCAGCTCACTAATGCCAGGTCAGGACCTGCTGCCCAAGGAACCCGGGAACAGGGAGACAAGCCCAGTGCATATTGGGAAGTGGATTTCACAGAAGTTAAACCAGGACGGTATGGATATAAATACCTCTTAGTTTTTATAGATACCTTTCCCGGGTGGGTTGAAGCATTTCCAAAGAAGCACGAGACCACCCAGATGGTGGCAAAGAAATTGTTGGAAGACATCCTCCTCAGGTATGGACTGCCAGCCCTGATTGGCTCAGACAACAGCCCTACCTTCATGTCTCAGGTAACACAGGGGGTAGCTATGGCTCTGGGAACAACCTGGAAATTACATTGCGCTTACAGGCCCCAGAGCTCAGGTCAGGTAGAATGAATAGAACCTTAAAAGACACCTTAACCAAATTAACTCTTGAGTCTGGCAGAGACTGGGAGGCTCTCCTTCCCTTTGCCTTGTATCGGGTTAAAAATTCTCCTTATAAGCTAGGGCTCGCTCCCTATGAGATACTCTATGGGAGACCACCCCCCCACCCCCCATCATTCCCAACACCTGCATAGATTAACTGAAGCAGATGATGAAAATTTCCTCCTCTCCCTTCGGTGTTACCAGCAGGTACAGAAAGAAAATCGGAACCGCCTGCGAGCTACTTATGAGGCTGGTCCTGTACCTGATCCCCACAAGTTCTGGCCTGGTGATTGGGTCTACGTGAAAAGACATAGCAGGGACACTCTGGAACCCCGGTGGGAAGGCCCCTATGTCGTGATCCTGATGACACCCACCACTCTCAAAGTAGACAGCATCGCCTCCTGGGTACACCACACCCACGTCAAGCTAGCAGATCCGTTTGCTATTCAAGAACTTCATTCCGCAATGGAAAATCCAGCAGGATGGAGACAATCCTTTAAAACTCAAATTGAAGTGCTCCCACCTCCTCTCTGCTGATTTTATTACTTGTATGTACCCTCTTATGCACGTTCCCTTACCCTAATCCTCATCAGCCATATAATGTCACCTGGCAAGTCTATGGGGGACCCATCCGCGGGTTCGGGGGTACCTTTGTCCGGTCCGCAGACAGAACACTATTAAATTCAACCTGGGGCATACACCCTAAGAACACCTGGTACCTAGATTTATATATATGGATCTGGACCAAATAGTAGGTCTAACAGAGAGCACCTGGAATCCCCACCACAGCTCATACTATGTATGTCCAGGCCACAAAATAGATAAGTACATGGGGAAAGGCCATTTTTTCTGTCAGCATTGGAGTTGTGTCTCCACAGGTCAGATCTGGTAGATGCCTCCAAACACCCCAGATTTAATCTAAGTAAAAAGAAGCCCTGGTCCTTGGTCAAACACAAATGGTAGAGATAATTGCCATTGAACAGGGGTCCTCGGGGAATTAAGATTATGTGACCCAGTGCACATTCAGTTCACTAGCCTGGGAAAGAACCACCTCACCACTTGGGAATTTGGGAAAATTTGGGGACTCCGTTTATATAGCCCCGCCCGATGGGTGCACAGACTTGGCATGCTGTACATGACAAGGGTGGGTTCCTTAAGATAAAAGTAGAATATAGCCCAGTTCCTGATAGACCCACCCAAGTGGGCCCCAACAGTATTCTCCACTATCCGGCAAGTCCCCAGGTATTCCCAAGATCAATAACCCAGGCCCCTGTAACTTTTCTGCCACCCAATTCTAATAAGAGTCGATTCAAAGACCTGGACCCCAAATGGGAACTGCTCACAAGCACATCTCAGGTATTGAACTTAACCAGGCCAGATCTGACAGCAGCTTTCTGGCTCTGTCTTAGTATAAAACCTCCTTATTATGAAGCTGTTGCCATCCTAGGACAGTACACCTCTGGGGAAGTGACAGCTTGCCGATGGCATCAGAACCACCCTAGACTCACTGTTCAGACAGTAGTAGGAAAAGGCATATGCATTGGGAAGGTGCCTATCTCTCACCAACACCTATGCAATGCCACTGTCCCTTGGAACACGACTGGATATCTGATACCGTCAAGCAATGCCTGGTGGGCCTGCTCCATGGGTTTAGCTCCATGCATACACACGGGGATCTTAGACCAGAACCATGATTACTGTGTCCTAGTACAGCTAATACCAAAAATAATTTATCGTATCCCAGGAATGGAAGAAAAAGTATCCAATGTACTCAGCCCTACTATGAAGCTAAACTATAGCTTTCGCATGAAGGCTATAACCCAACTATACCACAAGACTATGAGGAAAGGACCAAGGAAGGGGAAGGGAGGGGGGA
>CAUYPK010003280.1:0-15126 GCA_963574355.1 Loris lydekkerianus
TGCCTCTACCTAGATACAGCCAATGTGGTACCATGCTACTGGCCCGACCCTGTCACTCACCTCTTCCCCCGCCTTCTTTCCCTGCCCCTTCTCCACAATAAAAAAATTAATAAATTCAAAAAAAAAAAAAAAAAAAGAAAAATTATGTATCTCCTTAACTGAGGGTTGCCTTAATGGAATTAGCTATGACAAGATCACAAATTGTTATCATAGGGGAACAGATGGCAGAACATGTAAATTTCCTAATCATACAGTATCATGTATAAACAGTGTATGTTTTCTCTGGGTTTCAAAGAAAGCAAAATCTTGGACTAGATGAATAAAAGTCTTGCTGAGTTAACTGCTCTTTTTTTATTTATCTGTTGATTCAATGTGTACTAAGGAACTACCATTTCTTAAGTGCAAGGATAAAGTAGATAAATTCTCCATCCTAATGAAGCCCTTTGGCATTTCAGAACATGAACATGTAATAAACACATTGAATATTTACAAATCATAAGAAGAACTACAAAGAAAGATAATATGTTGAATTAGAAAATAAGAAGATATGGGGTATTTTAGATAGTATAAACAGATGAAGACTTTCTGAAGTTAAAATACTTAATGTAAAACCTATAAAACTAAAAGATTTCAAACAGAAAACACAGGAGAGAAAATAAAATGCCTGGAACAAGAAACTTCAAGTGTAATGACATGATACTATAGCCCTTGAAGGATTTATAAATAAATTTCATTGTACTGAAATTACAGTTGACACTTGAACAACATGAGTTTGAACTGCACAGCTTCAATTATATGTGAATTCCTTTTCAACATATCTTTCCTGCCTCTCCTTTCAAGTACTCTACCTCTTTCACCTCTTCCACCCTGATGAAGCAAGACCAATCTCTCCTTTCTTCTGCTCCTTAGCCTACTGAACCTGAAGATAATGAAGATGAAGACTTCCATAAAAATACACTTTCACTTAATAGTAAATCTATTTCCCTTATTATTAATACCATTTTCCTTTCTCTAGCTTATTTTTTTTTTTGTAAGAATGCAGTATGTGCTACACATAACAAAAAAGCATGTGTTAATTTAATGTTATGACATTAACAAAGTTTTGAGTCAACAGAATATTAGTAGTTAAATTTTTGGAGACTCAAAAATTCTACATGAATTTTTGACTGAACAGGAAGTTGGTTCCCTTAATCCCCATATTTTCCAAGAGTCAACTCTCTATATTTATGGAAGAAATATAATAGGAGTGCTTGTGTGTATGATATTTGAAGGTCAGTTCACGTTCAAATCACAAATTTAACACTCCCAAAATTGTCACATGAGTTTTAAAGCCCTGACTGGCCAAGATACTTTACCTTTAAGCCAAGTAAATGATAAACACTTGGAAAATTGTAAATTTTTTTTTCTGTATTCCTTACCAAACTATAACAACTTATGATCACAAAGTTTATCCTAAGTTGTTGCTTCTTAAGAGCCCATCAAAGGGCTTGATACATGATAGGTTCCGATCAATATTTAATGAATGGATAAAAATGTAGTACAAAAGGTTTGGATATAAATGTTGATGTTTTATTTGGGGTCATTGGAGTAGGCTTATCTAGTGAAATATAAAATACCTTTGTGTGTGTTACCTTTTGGAATGTTTACATGAAATGCCCACTGTAGAACAACTTAAGAACAAAACCAACTGCCTGGTTAAGGTCAGAGCTAGCAGATGGTAAATAAACATGAAAAGATGCTCATTGTCCCAAATTATCAGAGAAACGCAAATAAAAAACACCCAAATAAAAATCACCTAATCCCAGTGAGAATAGGCCATATCTCAAAGTCCCAAAGCTTACCACTGTTTTACACTGTTAGTGCAACTGCAAACTCATACAGCCTCTTTGGAAAGAAGAATGGAGAATTATCAAATAACTCAAAATATACCTTTCATTTGATACCACAATCTCATCACTCTGCCTCTACCCAGAATTAAAAAAAAAAAAAACATCTTTTTTTTCGTTTTTTGTCTTTTTTTGATTTTTTTTAGATGAAATATTATTTTATCATAAGGACATTCACACTAGATTATTTATCACAGTTCAATTTACAATCACCAAGACTTTTTAAATACCAGCAATAAATTTTACATTATAAAGACAATGTAAGATAGACACTTATTTCAGCTGTTAGACAGAAAGTATATCTTTGAGTTACATTTGTAGAAAAGAATTAAGGAAAGAAGTTAAAGTGGAAAAATTATACCATATCCCCAAATCAAACAAAGCAAAATAAAAACCTCTCTTCTTTTACATAGTTAGATCTTTGAGAAACATGTACTTTTTAGAGTATACCTTTAGTTTCTACCTTCTCTTTTACAAGACTTCCTTTTTCCCACTCTGTTTTATCTTTTCCCACAAATAATTAATAGATATGTTAGTACTATATTTTGCCTGCTGCCCATCAATTACTCATTTTAATCAAGCCAAATTATTCATGTTAACAAAATTCTGGGCTAACACAGGTGATATTTTATGAAGACATTCAAAAAAACCATGTATTATTCTCTTAACCACTCAAAGTTGATCAACAGAAAGTTACTTGTATGAGGTTTTTTCTTTTAGCCTCCCTTAACATCTCTTTCAATAATCTATCATTTAATATGCTTTGGTCTTTCTCAAAGAAAATCCACTGGAAGATTATTGTTTTTATTTGCGGTCCATGTGTTTTCAAAGATGCTGTGCATTATATCAATAAATGTCCTCTGGAAAAGATCCTGTGTAATAAATTACTTTGTAACATTAGCATTAGAAAAATGTTTGTTATTACTGAGGAATTGATATACATATTTAAATCAAATAATGAGTAAAAGAATACAACAAGTAGAGGCAAGATGGAAAAATAACTAGGGGAATAAAGTTAAAGGTAATTATCAGGTGTCATAGGCAAGAAAAAAGATTGAATTTAGGAAAAAGATCACAAACTACTCACTAGTAGTTTTTGTCATAGTACATTAGGTAGGGCCATCATAGGGTAAGTAACAATCCAATGTTTTGGCATTAGTTTCTCCTCCTTGTTTCTGAAGCTTCTAGACAAAGCCTTCCATTTTTTTTTTTTTTTTTTTTTTTAACATGGAGTACCCATTCCAAGCTTTGAAACAGTATGCTAGTACTCAGCCATTAAAATGTCTCTCATCTAAATCATACCCTTTTTGGGACCGAGTCTTTTTTTTTTTTTTTTAATATGGAAAGGGAAGTAACCATTTGCCAACATATCTTTTATAATAACATAACTTTTAAACTGCTGTCTTTGTTCCTTAACCTTCATCACCATTTATCACTCTAATGACCAGTGATAAAGTGGGAAGATACATCTAAGTGGTTGCATTCTAAACATCTCAAATCAACTACCTAAGTATCTGTCTGCAATGCTTAATTTCAGAGCTAGTAGTAGACCAACAATCATAAAAAAGATAGTCTCATTAAAGTACACATTTAAAGATGTGATAAATATCTGCCTTGCAGATACTTCTCCATCCCATATTTTAAATCACCAACCTCTTGATAGAGTTTTTTGCACAGTCCTTCTTCATAGGGAAAAACGATAAAGTATTAATAATTGTGTAAATATACCTTTACTCTTTCTTTTTTAATTCATTACATTTTGAGATCTCTATTCAAAGTTCAGATGAAATTTGGAGGTGTATAAAGAGAAAGAAATTGAATTTTAAACTGTATTCCATGGAGCTTCCATTCAAAATGAGCATATTATTTTCCTCATGTACTTTCTGAGACCACATCCTAGAAAAATATCAGAAATCAGAATCACTAGATATAATGAAAGATGATAATAAAATAAAAGATTAAAATAGTAAAATATATTGAAAGTCTGTGTAAGAAGCAGTTAGACACACAGATCTCTTAATCCTGCTTTGTTAGCCAAAGCCATTATCCAATATTCATCCCTTATGCAGTAGAAAATTCTTATTAGTGGAATTAGTTAGTAAAAACTAACTGAAAAACTCTCCAGGATCTTGACCACTAAGTGCAAGAAAAGACTAGTTATAATATTTACAGGATAAAAATAAGGAAATTTAAATGAAAACCTGTGTATTGAATGTTGTTCCTTACCCTATCTAAAGCCCAATATTCTGACATGTATTTAAAAATTTCAAAAACTCAACAAAAAAGCAAAAATTCTCAATGAAAATAATTAATTTCACAGGAGTGAAAATAATCCATATATAAAGACATAACTCTCATAAGGATTAAACCTCTCATAAGCAATCCTTATGTAGAAAGTGATAGAATATTGTTTCAAATTCATGACAAAAGTGATTTTGAACTCAGATATCTAGACGTGGCCATACAATAAGTGGTATGAGTACAAATTTTCAGATATGCAATTGTATACATTTACTTTTGAGTAGCTTAAAGATAAATGTGTGGCTAGGAGTTTGAAATACTTCAGAGTAAAAAGTTAGGTATTCAAAAGTAAAATTCACATACTTTACCAAAAAGAAAAATATTATTTTGGGTTAAGAATAATCTTCTTTTCATTATTTAAAAAAACTTTCAAGGAGAGGGGGAAATTGGAATTGAGGAAGAAAAATCAATGGGTATATATATAACTCTTATATATAAGAGTTAAAACTTAACTGTGAAGGGGATAGAAACAACCGGGTAGAAAAAATAACTCTTTATGAGGTTCATTTCCCATTCCATATTTTTCTTCTTATACTCTTTAAATTTTTGTCTCTTTAATAAGAGATAATTACATAAGTATACATGTTGATGAAAGTAGACAGAATATGTATAAAAGCGATGAAAATCCTAGAGGTAAAAAGTCTCCACTGGTATTTTGGATCCAGTTATCAGATATCTTTTTTCTGGGAACACGTGGCCTCCATTATCAAGGTCACAGCATAGTCCATGATGGCAGATGGATCTATATATTAGATCCATATTATCATTAACAGAAAGTGGGAAGAAGAGACATAAAGTAGACTCTCCTTGTTGAATCAGATTTAAGTTACATCTCCAGAACTTCCTCGCAAAACTTTTGTTGCAACCCAATGGCCAAAATTTAATCACAGAGCTTTACCCTGCTACAAAGGAATCTTGACAATATAGTAGTATTTTATTCTGAGGTACAAGGTGCTCAGTTAAAATTTTAGGCCCTTCTTGTTGGCATCTCTGGATCTGTGATGGCTCTTTAAAATTGTCTCAAATTGAGAAAAAAATGATTGATCAGAATTTATCAAAAAGAAGCATATCAGAGTCTATTTGTTGAAGATGAACAGATTAATGTGGACTTTCCCCTGGGAGGGGCATAACTTAGGCAAATGTCAATTCATGATGATTGATAGTGATATGAGCTATCAGTAACTGATAATTCTAGAAGCTTTACAATGGAAATAACATCTCTCAACTACTCACTTTCTATTTTTTTTTATTAAATCATATCTGTGTACATTAATGCAATTATGGGGTACAATGTGCTGGTTATATATACAATTTAAAATATTTTCATCAAACTGGTTCAAATATTCAATATATTCATCACTAACCCTTTATTTTTTCCTTCCAGAATATGCACCATATTTAGTGCATGTTATAGTGCTCTCCCTAGATACCTCAGGGTTATATCCAATGTAAAGGGTCAGTGATGAATATATTGAATATTTGAACCATTAGAGTGATAGAGCACAAGGTTTAGCCTACATAGGGGAAAATAGCTGACAACAAAAGAGAGAAGTTCACATATCGACCTAAAAATAATTAAAGACACAAATTCATAGTATAAATGTAACACATTTTTACTTCAGTGTTTCATCTTGTGACTAGGGCCTAAATATTGTCTGCTTCTAACTGGAAAAATTGGGATGAGCAAATAGAGGAGACAAGTATAATGCTTGGCTTCTCCTCTCTTTCCACGGATGATAGCCTGTTATATAGACATATGTAAATCCAGCTATCATTGAGCATAAGGTTATTTAGATTCCATGATTTTGTTTGAGTATGAAGATTTCTGTTCCTGTTAAGTTCAACTATTATTCCATGATGGTCTTAGAAGATACAGGGGATAATTTCTATTCTTTTGAATTTGTTGAGGCTAGCCTTATGACTTAAGATATGATCAATTTAAGAGTTTGACATTTTTCCACCAAAAAACCCCCAAAGATGTCTTCTTGCCTTCTTGTCCACTCAACTATTCAGCAAATCTGGGATGAGATAGCCAAGTTGCCTGAACAGTAGGAAGCTTATATATAATAAGCCCTATATATCACATTTATATTACAGATGGCAAAGTCTTCTGCAGATTTTCCCAAGGTCTACAAACAATGAATAATAACAAGTTGTGATGAGTTATGAAGGCTTTGAAGTGACAACTTTATAGATGAATTGGGAAAAGCGCAGCATGGGATGCCTCACAGAGGTTATCTCCTTTTTCTCACAGACTGAAGTGGTCTTAGTTTCCTTTGGAAATTTTCAAATTAATCTGAGGGTATACTTTTTTTAGATTACATTTTTTTCTCATTTCTAAGGTAAAGTTCAAGTTGTAGAAGAGCCACTCACCCAGGAAGCATATTGAACACTCTTGCCTAGTGCACATTAAGTGAGATCCCACCAAATGCCCTCTCTCTTCTCACCAATCACCCTTTCCTCCTACCTCTGCCTATGCTAGACTATCTTTGTGTTTTATAATTTGTATGAGCATGTAATAGTTTATGTATTGGTTTCATATTAGTATTAAATATATTGCATTTTTTTTCATTATTGAGATACTTTACTAAGAATATGTTTCAACTCCATCCAGGTAAAAACAGTAGATATAAAATCTCTATCTTTTTTATGGTCGAATAGTTTTCAATGGCATGCATATACCACAATTTGTTAATCCATTCATGGGATGATGGGAATTTGGGCTGCTTCCACAAATTGTGCTGTAATAAATTTTCTGGTTCAAACATCTTTGTGGTAAAAATATTTTGTTCATCTGGGTAAATACATAGTAATGGGATTTCAGGATCAAATGGAAGGTCAACTTTTATTTCTTTGAGAATTTTCCATAAAGGTTTTATTAGTTTACTGAAGAAGATGAAACATCTGGGAATATATATAACAAATAATGTGAAAAATATCTATATAAATAGAACTATTAAAGCTTGAGACTAAAAATAGCAGAAGATGCTACCAAGTGGAAAAACATACCATGCTCATGGTTGAGAATAATAAACGTTATTAAATGTCCATACTACCCAAAACAATCTGCAGATTCAATGCAATTCCAATCGAAGCAGCAATGTCATATTTTGAAGAACTTGAAAAAAATATCTTTTCATTTAATATGGAACCAGATAAAAATCTGACTAGCCAACATAATTCTTAGAAATAAAAAAAAAAAAAAAAAAAACAATTAGGAGACATCACGTTACCAGACTTAAGGTTATATTACAAGTCTTTAATGATCAAAACAACATGGTAGTGGCACAAAAATGGACACATAGATCTATGGAATAGAATAGAGAATTAGAAATGAACCTAGCCACACATATTCACTTGATCTTTGATAAGCCTAGCAAAAGCATGCAAAGTGAAAAGAATACCTATTTAACAAATGGTGCCAGGAGAAACTGGTTAGCCACATGTAAAGACTGAAACTGGATCCACAAATCTCATCATTGACAAAAGTTGATTCTTGCTGAATAAAATATTTCAATTTAAGATACAAAACAATAAAAATTCTGGAAGAGAATGTGAGGGAAAATGCTTGATAATCTTGGCCTGGGAAAAGATTTTACAAGGAACCGCCCCCCCCCCATTGGCAATTGCAACAACAATGTCAAAAAAATAAAAAAATAAATCAAAACTAAATAACTGGGATTTGATCAAACTAAATAGCTGCTGAACCGCTAAGGGTACCACAACCAAAGCAAACAAACAGCCTTCAGAATGGGAGAAGTTTCTTGCAGGTTATGGATGTGAAAGAGCTGATATCTGGAGTACTCAGAGAACTACAGTTAATCAACAAGAAAAGAGCAAGGAAACAACCGCATTTCTAAGTGGGCAAGAGACTTGAACTTTAACCTCTCTGAAGATGACTGGCAAATGGCCAATAAACACATAAAAACATGCTCATCATCTCTAATCATCAGAGAAATGTAAATTAAAAGCAGTGTAAGGTATTACCTAACTCCAGTAAGTTTAGCCCACATCACAAAGTCCCAAAACTGCAGATGCTGGTGTGGATGTGGAGAGAATCTTCTTAGTTTCTTATTGAAGAAGGACTAGTGATTAGTATCAAAACTTTATGTTTACCTTCCCCATTTTACAACCTTTGTGTTTATGTAGTAAACAAAATTAATTTTCATGCCTGAGAGTGGGGTTATTCATTTTCAACAAATCTTTTGTAAGTCAAATATGCATACACTTAAAAACTGTATCAGTACTTATCTTTTGGAGTACATAAAATATAATGACCTCCAACTCTAATAAAATTCCATCTTTATTAAACTCATTTCTTTGTTTGTATGCTACCCATTACACGGCATCTTGGATACATGAAAAAGAAACATAATTTTAATTGAAGGATTACTGTAAAAGTAATTGACCACCCCTATCTAGAGCAATTCCTCTCTTTGGCTCAGTTTACTTAATCATAGAATAAAAAGGAAAAAGTTGAAGTGTTATAACTTAATACTCTTATGCTATTGCTTCTCCTCAGCTTTGAATTTTCATTTGTCTGATTTCCTCACAACAATACTAATATTGTGTATAATCATGGAATTGCTAAGCACTTTACAAGTATTATCCCATTAATATTTAAACTAATATACTGTATTTAACACAAGATATCCAAAATATTGTTATTTTGATGTATAAGCAAAATAAATGAGACATTTTGTGATCTTGTTTTCTTATTTCAATTTAATTTTTTATTTTTACTTAACAAAAAATAATTTTATATATTTATGAGTAAAAGGTGATTTTGATATATTTATATATGGTGAAATGATTATAGCAAGCTAAATAACATATTCATCACTTCACATACTAATTATATTTTCAGAGACAACAGTCAAAATCTATTAGAACTGATGAAATATACTGCAGGGAGGGAGGGAGGATGGCTGACTAGAGACACCAGATGAAGGATTGTCCTGGAGGGAAGGGAATTTTTCACATAAGGTATAGGGGATAAAGGGCAAAGCTCGGGCATATTTTGGGAGAAAATTTAACAGAATCTGCTGGAGATTTTACTGGAGCTGAAAGAGTCCACTGAGCTGAGACTCTCAAAAACTGCTCTCTTCCTTCAGTTGGTGTGCCCACAAATCTGGGGAATTTCCTGGCTGCTGACCCTTTCTGAAGATTCCTGACAGCAGGACAGGCACACAGTCTGATTATCATACTCCTAGATTTCAGCTGGATTCCTTGGGTTCATAAACAGTAGATCTGAGAACTTAACTGGGGAGGCAAGTGAGCCCACATGGGCTAAAATGACAGGAGAGTAGAGAATATATACAAGATGCAGAGGTGAAAGACCCATCCTCCCAGAGGAAAGCCACACTTGCAGACTGAGTTGGGCCCTTGAACTGGAAAGTTAACAACTCACGGAATCACTGGTGGAGAGCTCTGCAAATCCCCCTGCCTCTTTTCAACCAAACACAGGAAGGAGACTCACATAGCAGAAGAGGAGGAAGAAGACTAAAATTCCTTGCCAAAAGCCACTGTGTGAAACACAGAGTCCTTTTCCCATGGGCAGACTTTCTGGTTTGGTTAAGATGTTTCAGTCCCTTCCCAGTATCCCCCCAGCAGCATGGGAACTGACTTTTGGTCCCTGTTGAGACAGTTGTAGGACCTTCCTCTGAGGAGTCTGAAGGCAGGGTTTCCCATGCTAGCCCAACCCGCCATTGCTTTTCCAACCACCTCTGCTGTGGTGAATAACTAGGAATCCTCTAGGAGCTCCAGGGCCCATTTCACTGCCTGAGGCACTCATGTGATTTTCCTAAGGGAAAGTGATGGTCAGAGATCACAACAATTAACAGTGAAACTGGCTCTTTCCTGTGAGCACCAAATATTGTCAGGGAGAATGACTTGTATAGACAATTTCAGCATCTACTGACTCAAATATGGTGTGGCTGATTTTTATTCACAAACACCATCTACCCATCTCACAGATAAACATTATCCAATTATGATTCATACTGCTGAGGAGAGGAGAAGACAGTAGAATAGAAGCAGACCATGGGTGCACATTTAAAAAAAAATTCAGATTAATATGAGGGTACATAAGAGGAGCTTACATTATTTCGCTTTGTAAGGTAATGTCCAAAGTGTGCCATATATCCCTTCACTGTACCTGATAGGTGGCAACTTAAGAAGCTACCTCATCTCTCCCTTTTCCGGGATTTTTTTTTTTTTCTCTCATGTGGACCTGTAGTTGTTGATCTGCTAGTTTCAGATTAGTAGAGAGTACATAGGATGCTTGCTTTTCCATTTTTATTTTTGAGACAGTCTCACTCTGCTGCCCTGAGTAGAGTGCTATGTCACCATAGCTCACAGTCACCTCAAGATCTTGGACTCAAGTAATACTCTTGCCTCAGTTTTTCTATTTTTATTTAATTTTTTGAATATTAATAGCAGTTTTATTTGTAATAGCTAAAAAGTAGAGATAAGCTACACACTTATCAATTAATGTATAAAGAAAATGTGTCATATTCATACCACATGTATCATATATCTATATCTTATTTAACAATAAAAAGTAATGAAGTACTAAAACATGCTATGACATGGATATTCTTGAAAAAGTGCTAAGTGAAAAACACAGACATAAAAAGTCACATATTATATGATTCCATCCACACTAAGTGTCTAGAGTAGTCAAATCTACAAAGGCAGAAAGTGTATTTGTGATTATTAGGTAATATAGTAAGGGAACAATTGGAAATACCTACTAACAGATATGGATTTTCTTTTTGGGGGGATAGAAATATTCTGGAATTAGATTGTGGTACCAGATGTATCACATCAGAATGTATTTTACAAGGTCATAGTGGGAAACACACAATGATACTGGAACAAAAATAGAGACATAGACATTTGGAATCAAATAGAAAACCATGAAATGAAAACAACAACTTACAACAACCTTATCTTCAATAAACCAAACAAGAACATACACTGGGGGAAAGACTCCTTATTCAATAAATGGTGCTGGGAGAACATGTAAAAGTCTTAAACTGGACCCACACCTTTCTCCACTTACAAAAATTGATTCAAGATGAATAAAGGACTTAAATTTAAGGCATGAAATGAAAAAAAATCCTCAAGGAAAGCATAGGAAAAACACTGCAAGATATCAGCGTAGGGAAAGACTCTATGAAGAAAAATGCCATGGCAATTACAACAACAACAAAAATACACAAATGGGGTTTAATCAAACTGAAATGCTTCTGTACAGCTAAAGAGACAACAACCAAAGCACATAGACAACCTACAGAATGGGAAAGGACATTTGCATATTTTGAATCAGACAAAAGTTTAAAAAGTAGGCTCTATAGAGAACTTAAATTAATCCATATGAAACAAGCCAACAATCTCATACATCAATGAGGAAGAAAGATGAACAAAACCTTCACTAAAGAAGATAGATGAAAGGCTAGAAAACATATGAGAAAATTCTCATTATCCCCAATTATTAGAGAAATGAAAATTAAAACCTCCCTGAGATATCATCTAACCCCAGTGAGAATGGCCCATAGCACAAAATCTCAATACTGAAGATGCTGCTGTGGATGTAGAGAGAAAGGAACACTTCTACACTGTTGATGGGAATGAAAACTAATACAATACTTTTGGAAGGAAGTATGGAGGAACCTCAAAGAACTCAACCTAGACGTCCTGTTTGATCCTGCAATCCCATTATTGGGCATCTGTCCAGAAGGAAAAAAAAAATATTTTATTATAAAGACACTTGTACTAGACTGTTTATGACAGCTCAGTTTATAATCACTAAAATGTAGAAACAGCCTAAATGCTCCTCAACCCAGCAATGGATTGTCAAGCTGTGGTATATGTATACTATAGAATACTATTCAGCCATTAAAAAATGGAGATTTTGCAGCATTTGTATTAACCTGGATAGAGATTGAACACATTATTCTTAGTGAAGCATCATAGGAATAAAGAAGCATGAATCCTATGTATTCAACTTTGATATGAGGACAATTACTGACAATTAATGGCATGGTGGAGGTAGGGGAAGAGGAGAGCAAACAGAGAGAGGAGGGAGCAGTGAGGGAAAGCAATAAAAAAGAAAATAAAATAGTGACAAATTCTCACATAAATTAGATTTAATTTTTACCAAACTATATTATTTGAAAAATATTTTTTAATTCAACTTATTAATATGTTATTTAGGATATTGCTTCCTCATTTATAAGTAAAGTATGTTTGTAATTTACCTTTCTAATATTTTTTCCAATTTTAATATCAGGTATATACAGATGAAGTATAATGATTTTGAAGAATTTATTTTTTTATTATCTATAAGATTTGGCATGATCTGTTTTTTTTTTAATTATCTTCTATTTTTATTTATAAAAATAAATATTTTCTATTTTTTAAAACATTGGAGAAAAAACAAAGAAGTTAACTGATGACTCCATTCTGAACCTCAGAGTCAAAGCATTCTGTGATAGACATACTTTTATCTGACAGTGTAAATGTTACTTTTTTTGCATTATTATTATTGCTCAATATTTCATTGCAGCAATCATCTGATTTCTTCTCTGATTATGTTTATCTTTGTTTGCTCTTTACATGTTTTTTGTTTCCAGTACTTATCTTATATTGTTATTGTTATTTAATTTTAAGCCTCTTTAATTTTGTGAAGGCAAAAAGTGGAAACCAAATAAACACATGTACATGTATAAAGAAAATTAAAAAAATTAAAAATCAGATGTATGAATTTTAAAAAACACTCAATTTTACAATTAGAAATGATAAATTTTGGGGTGCATGAATTATTTCTCAATTAAAAATAAAAATGCATAGCTTAATGAATTAACATAAAATCATATTTTTAGTAGCCTGTAAGTAAAAATTAGGGTGTTGTCATTATTCCCTATATACCTACATACAATATACTACTATAAAATGTATATTTTTGCATCTACTCTCTTAACATTATGTTTGTGAGATTCATCAACATTGTTCCATGTAGCTGTGCTGTGTTAATTTTCTTTGTTTCGTTGTTCTATTTTACTATACTACATTTTGATGTTTGTATATACAATTGATAGATACTTGAATTTTACCCTAATTTTTATCGACTAGTTTTTCTATTTTAGTATAAATGGGTTATTGTTGCTCAGGCTGGGCTCAAATTCCTGAGTTCACAAAATCCATCTTTCTTGGCCTCCCTGAATGCTAGGATTACAGGCATCAGGCACCATACCTGGCCTGCTTTTCCATTCTTGACATATTTTACTTAGAAGAATGTTCTTCAAATCTATCCAGGTAAAAATATAAGATGCAAAGACACTATCATTTTTATGGCTAAATAGTATTCCATGGTATTTATATACTACAGTTTATTAATCCCTTCATGGACACTTGGGTTGTTTCCACGTCTTTGCAATTGTGAATTGAGGTATTATAAACATTTGTATGCTCCTCTCACAGCTTAAAAAAAAGCACTAGAGGGATACTTTTACCCTGCTGGATAAAATATTTTCATCTAAGACATGAAATGATAAAAAAAAAAAAAAACCTAGAGGAAATTTCTTCAACAATAAAAATAATAAATGTGACCTGATAAAATTAAAACAAAAATTCTGCATGGACAGAGGCACAATCAATGATGCAAGAAGACAACCTTAAGAATGTAAGAAGAGAACAAAGAGATTAAAGATGGTGGCCGAGTAACAGCTTCCCTGCAACTAGGAATGGGGAGTCTGGGGAGAGAAGACTCCAGGCATCCCTGGATGGTGGGATGTGCCTAAAATCATTTCTTTGAGGTTACAGGGAGCCAGCAAGGGACTTCTGGACCCCAAGAGGAGGACAAAAACAGTGGAAAACTGGCAAGTGCTTGCGCGTGTTCGATCGACCTAATCACACTGACAACTGTAAGTACAAGCAGCAGTGAGACTGCAAACCGAAAAGGCCTTACCTGTGAACTGTTTTGGTGTTGTTGGACTTGGCACTCAGTTGAACTGCTTTGGGGAGAGCCTGAGAAGGAGTGTGGAGAATTTTGGGCATTGTCTGGGGCCCCAGCTGAGCCACTGAGCTGGGCTCAGGAATCCATTGTGAAAGAACTGCCCCAGCAAGCTCCGCCCTCAGGGTTCCAGAGCAAGGATCCGGCAGGACAAAGTAACCTAGTGACTGAGCAGCCTAAAGGCGGGGACTGAGCTGCCTTACGCCTTCATCCTTAGGGGCAGAGTGAGACAGTTTTGGCACACTGGAGCCTTGAGCTGTTGCCCTGGGTAGGGTGTCGTGACATCACAGCTCATAGCAACCTCAAACTCCTGAGTTCAGTGCTGCCCAGACCTCCATAAGAGCAGTGCAGCGACACCCAGGACTCCGCATTCCCTGACCAGGAATTGTGGGAGCCATGCAACACTTCCTCCTCCATCCTGAGTCCTCCCAGCCTCCACATTAGCCCATTATTATGGCCAGGGACTCTAGTAACTGTGTGACCTCTAAAGCACTCCCTGCCTCTGCGCAGAGCCCTTCTGCTGTCCAGAGACTTCTGAAGCCTTGGGTTCTCTGTGCCAAAGTCACTGGGTTCCAGACACTCCCAGAACCATGCGCACCACCCCCAGCCCTGTTGCTGGATCTGGGTGTCACACACCAGAGCTGCTTCCACAATCAGAACTCCCTAGCAAGAGCAGCCCCAGAGGAACTACACAGGGTCACTCCCTACAAGGTCCAGCAACAATAGAGTGATCCCGCAAGGGTCTAATGTTGGAGAGACACCTACCTAACTCTGAGGACAGCCAGAGGCAATGGTGAAAAACAATCATGAGGCGAAATCAACAGAAAAACTCTGGCAATATGAATAATCAGAGTAGATCAACTCCCCCAAGGATCAATGGGGCAGAAATAACACAAGACCCCATGCACAAACAAATAGCTG
>CAUYPK010003281.1:0-15643 GCA_963574355.1 Loris lydekkerianus
TTATTCACAATACCCCAAAGGGAGAAATGACCCAAACAGTCCATTTACATATAAATGGATACCATGCTACTGGCCCGACCCTGTCACTCACCTCTTCCCCCGCCTTCTTTCCCTGCCCCGTCACCACAATAAATAAATTAATAAAATCAAAAAAATAAAAAATAAAAAAAATAAAAAAAAAATAAAAAAAAAAAAAAAAAAAAAATAAATGTCATTCTTCATTGAAGAGAGGAATGACTAAAGAGAAGATTAGCTGGGGATGTGGATTGTTTTACCACTAACTTGAGGTTTCTGCTGTTTATATTCAGAATAATTTTAAAGTACCAGGAAAAAAAAAAAAAAAAAAAAAAAAAGTTTAGTGGGAATTTGAGTATTTTGTGGAAGACTTTTATCAGAGAAAATTTCCATAGCAATCTCAACTCCTAGACCAGTGGTTCTCAACCTTCCTAATGTTGCAACCCTTTCATACAATGCAAAGGGGTCGCGACCCACAGGTTGAGAACCGCTGTCCTAGAGTATCTTTAAAAGAGATCTACATTGAAGAGGGTAATTAGTCTGTTCTCATTAAGAACAACTGTGGCAAGCTTCTATAACTTAAATATCCACTGTAGTTCAGATATTTTCAATAAGTGAATCATTAATGATGTATTTCAATTCTCAAATTCCAACAGGAAAAGAATGTTGAATACTCTGCTGCAAATACTCAGCTGACAATCACACCTGGCATTTTTCTGAGAAAAAGAATAACCAAATCTCTTAGTTCAATTTAAAACTACTCCAATGTGTTGGATTTTCTTTCCTTTTTTATTTTTTTTGAGACAGAATCTCACTCTGTTGCCCTGGGTAAAATGGAGTGGCATCATCATAACTCACTGCAACTTCAAACTGCTGGCTTCATGCTATTTTCCTGCCTCAACCTCCCACATAGCTGGGACTACAGGTGTGTGTTGTGCCATGATGCCCAGCAGCTAATTTTCTTTTTTTAGTAGAGATAGGGGTCTTGCTCTTGCCCAGGCTGGTCTTGAACTCCTGAACTCAAGCAATCCTCCACCTCAGCCCCCTAAAGTGCTGGGGTTACAGGAATGAGCCATTATGCCAGCCTGGTTTTTCCTTTTAAGAACTTCTAAGATTTTAATAAAATAAAAAATAAAAATATGTATTTCATTTTTATATATATTCCATAGACTTCCTTTAAGCGTTCTTTTTCTTTACATTTATTGAGACTGCTGTTCCACTTCTTTACTTTTGGAACAATTCTGTCTGAGGCAGCAGTAATTGCTAAAAAAAATTTTTTTAAAAGCAGAACAAAAAATGAATGTTATTTTATTATTTTATTATTTTATTCCAGAACAAAAAATGAATGTTATCACCAAATAAAATGAATGCTTAATTTAGTGTATGCCTTTACATAAAACTTTCCATTCTTTTCACAGCCCAGAAATTCTAATTAGGCAATTATTCTTTTATACACTTTTGTCAAATAACTTACTTTTCTCTTGCAATGTCTCTGAAATAACATGAATCACAAAAAGTTTTAATATATGTTTTATGATTCTTTAGAATACAAAAGTATACATAATGGGAGAATTTTAACTTAAGTTCTATAGACCCTCCCAGACTATTTTGTCTATAAATTATTGGTAGCCCACAGATGAATGAAGAATTTTATAATATCATAAATTAGTGATTATAACTTATATACTTTGTTTTCTGATTATGGTTCTAATGCTTACTTAATTAAGAATCCGAGACTCCTGTATATAAAAAAATTAAAAATTCTGTCTTGTACATAAATGTTCTTGAAATGACATTTATTTTTCTCTCATTTATTTTTTGAATCAATGCATTTAGTGAATATTTATTAAGCATCTATTACTTAATCACTGAGTTCTAGGGCATAGTAGGGAGAAAATGTAATATAACAAAAAAAATTTTATCTCAATTGAAGTCACATTGTAATTGGCAAGGAGTATCTTATGCTGTGATTTTCAGCCTGTGTGCTGGTGTACTGTGAGGGATCATAGGTGTGCTGTTAAGGTTTTTAAATATCATTTATTAAATTATTTTTGAATGACGTTCAAAGCATAGTAAGTATATTCTTTTTTCTACTCTTTTTTTGATAATTTATGTATGCCACAGAAGTTTAACTGTTCAAACATGCTGTGAGATAAAAATGTTTGAAAAACACTGATAATATATGTGATAGTGTAGTTTGTAAAAGATTGTACATTTGTATTTTTATGCACCTCACCCATTTCTTATATCATGTTAAATTATGGCAACTTTTACATGCCGACCTTTAAAAAGTATAATTATAATCCCAATTCGTCCTTTAAAATTATTAAAAAAGAAGGCAAAATGCCCCTTAAAACAAAAATATCCATGACAATTAAGCAGAGTATGGTAGTAACAATTTGGAAACTGCTGAACTTGAATGAGTAAATATTATTTGGAAAATTAGGGTTAGGCTAATGTCTAGTACGTTGCCTGAGGTCACTCAGTGAGTCTCAGTTGAGTCTGGGCTGTAACTCAGAAGTTCCCAGTTCCCTGCGGTTGGGCCACAAGTTCACAGACGCTGGCTCACAGCAGCTTCCTGAACAGAATGGAGTTTCCTGTAAGCCCTAGAGAGTGTCAGGATGCCACATCAACTTAAGTACCTTCAGACCTCAGGCTGCAAGGCAGGCCTGCAACCACGAGTTCTTATTGCTTTAACCTTTCTACCCACATTCAGGAAATACACATTCAGGTAAGTCTTTCCAAAAGAAGGAAGCAAGAAAGATAAGTCTGGAGAAATTATTTTGGCCTAAAACCCATGGATGAAAAGTCAAAATGGGTAAATTAGCTTTTTTTTTTTTTTTCCTGCAGTAAAAGTCATAAAATTAAATTTAGCCTTCCTGGCGGAAGATTTCTGACAAATATTTTTTGCTTTTTCAAAAATCCCAAATGAAAAAGTACTAACTCCAAGTGAAAATTAGAGCCAGGTGGTGAATGACTGTGACTCTGTAGTCCAAATGCCTAATACTGTCTTCACGCAACAGTTAAGTCTGGGAGTTTGATGACAAATTCACTCGGATCCAGGTATGATTAATCAATTCTAAATACTTTGGCTCACAAAGTGCAGAGTTTTCTGCCTTGATACTTTGCAGTGCACTTGGGTGGGCTCAGAATTGTGAGAGCAAAACAAAATGAAATGCTTTAAATTGACCCAAGAAGCTGGATTGCTAACATTCAGCACATGATAATAATGATCCTTAAAACGTACACTGCAAAGGAAAAAATAAATACAATTTAAGAAAACATTAAATACAAAACATACTCCAGAGTGCCGGAGCCTACAAGAAGAACGAACTCACCATTGAGATCCCTGAGTCGCTGCTATGATGTGAAAAGAAATGGAGCAAACATTCTTTTCCAGTGAGAAATGTGATTCTATAGTTTGTACCTTCTCCCTATCCTTAATTTTACTGGACAATTAGATAGCCAATATGCAGAAATCCATTAACCAGATATTTAAATGATGAGGTATTTAAAGTGTATCTTTGATGTACCCAGCGCTGTTATAGGCATTGAGAAATCAGTAACGCACAGGACAGGGAGAAAACGTTATTATCCTCATGGAGTTTACATGCAAATTGTGCATATAAACTTAGGTTAGATAAATGATGCAAATCAGAGCTCTCAAGAGAGTCAGGTCAATGGTGGCTTTAACATTTCTATGTCAGCCACTTGGAATTGGAGATTTGGTTACAGGAGGTATTGGTTGGGTTCTCTTAAGCTGTATGTAGCTAGTGATTTCACCTCTCAGATACGATAGACTTAGTTTTGCTAGTTTGGGGAGGAAGTTCCTGATAGATTATGGGAGCAGAAAAGGACAAAAATGTCTAAGGATTTCCCTTTCTTTATTACTGAGAATATTCAATCATTTCAGCCATTCCCTTGGCTAGACAGATTAAAGGATATGTAATACATTATTATTAACAAACAAGAAAACATCCTTTGACCAATAGTATCACCTGTTCATTTTCATAAAAACAGAAATGTATTTTCTAGGAGTGCTAAATAACATAACTGAAAATCCAGACATCATGGTTTGTTCATTTATCACCTAGAGACAATCATCAAATTGTAGCCAGTGCTTGGTTTTTGAGTTCTCACACGTGTCACCTTAAGTCTAGATGGTTGCAAACAGTATGTGACCCCCAGTCTCTGCTTCCAGGTCCCTTCACTACATACATCCTGCTCTACCAATTGTTCCGATATACCGATTTCATCCTGGCGTATCTCTGATGATCCGATGCCTTTGATCTAAACTCCACTGTCTGCCACTGATCTCCTCAAACACATCACCCCTGTGGTGTGAATACACTGCGTCAGCTCAGTTCCCCGCGTTCTTTCACACCCACCTGAAATGGATTCCACCTTACTGCTCTTCTCCCTTTCTCCTTTTGTTCTCTCTTTTAAAATTTCTACCTCCTCTCCTTTCTTTCCCCTTTCTTCTTCACCTCTGTCTTGCTTGCTTTCTTTCTCTTTCTTTCCCTCTTTCTATTCTCATTCTTTCTGTCCTTCTTCTGTATTTCTTTCCACTTTTTCCTTCTCTTCCTTCCTTTCTCATCCTCTTTCCCTCCTTTCTCTCTCTCTCTCTTTCTTTTTTTCTTTCTTTCTCTTTTGCCACCATCCTTCCTCCCCTTTCTCCACCTCTCCTCCCCTTGCCTTTCTTTCTTCCTTCTTTGATTTTTTGTCTCCTCAAAGCCCACCTCAGCTTTCATATCCTTTAGGCTTACCATCAACCATATGAATTACAATAAAAGAAATACAAATCAATATTACCTAGGTTTAACTTTTTGCTAACATGCTGAGTTAATGAGAGTGTGGGAAAGAAGAACTTTTAGAACTAGCACTAGGGTTGTTTTTTCTACCCATCTAGACAGCAACTTGGTGATAGCTACTGAAATTGAAGACACACGTATCTTTTGAAAAGGCAATTTATAGTTTTGGGAATTTATCTTACAAATGTTTACTCACACATGTGTACAATAGGAAACATAATGTTTATTTGTTACAGGCTTTCTTCTTTGACAAGGTTTGGAAAGCAATTTCCCATCCAAACAACTATTTAAGTGAATGAATACCACACATAAAATACCATCTGAGTAAATGGGTAAATAATTACCTAAGATTAAGTTTAAATAAGATAAATAAGATTGATTTATCAGGAAAAATCTGCAGGCATTAAAGTAAAAGGACATATGTGATTCATAGATTACAGAATAAAAATATAAAGGTTTCACAAATTATATATATATACACATTATATATATTATATATACATTTATATATTTATATATTATATATATAATTATACAATTATATATACATTTTTATGCTGCAATTTGTATAATGAAATGGAGAAATCAAAGGTATATTTTTAACTTTTCTTGCATGGCAATAGATATATTCTAAAATAATATATGAGAAATTAGAAATAGAGTAGAATCTCCAGAGTTGACCACCTCTCTACATTGACCACCACCTTACATTGACCTAATTTTCACAGACTGGGCATACACCCCATGCTGCATCAGTACAGTAGGACCAGTTCCTCATGTTGACCACCTCTGTATGTTGACCAGTTCGTTACCCTTTCTTGAGTGGTCGACTTACAGAGATTCTACTGCCCTGCCACAAAGGAAGAGAATTGTGGCCAGGATAAGAGGTAACTGCTCCATTAAATAGTCTTTTGAATTTATGAAATTTGAAAACTTGGTTTTGAAAAGGGAAGATTTTATTAACTACGACACTCAATAGTTTTCTTTGTAACCTTTTCCAACCATTTAACATTGATGTATTCTTCATCGCTGTGTGCTAAATGTTCTTTCAGTGTGATGGTGACAAAATCATCCTCTTGCAACTTGCTGGTTCAATTTCAAGGGTCACATGTTTTATTGTCTGGAAAGGCTTCCGACCATATTTAAGTGATTGTTAGGGTGGCTGTAGCTCTGACAGGATGTGGCATGCACTGTAGCAGCATACTTTCCACCTTTGTGGACCACTGCGTATCCAGGAATCTACTACACGTCAGTTAATGTTTCTTAATGTTGGCATTTTTATTTTTGAGAATTACCAAATACTGGAGAAATATTATTTCCGAAAATCCCCCAAACCCATAATGATTATAAAGTAGTTTCCAAAATAAAAGTGGTGAAATAGTGTCTATTGTGATTATGGTTGTAAAAAACAATGCATATACTTTTATTAATTCTCAATTTCATAGATGATTAAAGATTATTCCTTATAATGAAGGGAAAACCTGCTCTTTGTGGAGTTGTTCTTTTATTTTGGTAAATACCCTTAGCACAAAAATAAAACATTTATTGGATGAATATATTGTAAACATACATCTGCTTATTTGTATTTCACATATTTAAACATACACTTTTGTTTCGAGAGGAATTTTTCCTTCTTATTTTTCCATTTTGACTGGATTTTCCTAAATTTTTTATTTCTCTAACCAACTTCCACTGCATGTTTTCTTTTGTTTGGTGTTACATAAACACTGGGAATATTTACTGAATGGAAACCAAACCACAAAATTCTACAGCCAACTTCAAAAAGAAATTAACTCTCAGAACCCTGAACATAGCATGGTTTTGATGGTGTTGCATATGCTTTCTTCTGAATAGCTCATGCTCCTGTTCACATGTCTCATCTGGTAAGTTTGAATGAAAAAGAGCATGCAAGTAGCAAAATAGTAAATGCTATTTTACCTTAAACGGGGGCAGGCAGTCACATTTAATATGGGAAAAATATTTTGGAGTAACTTACTGTTTTGTTTTATCAAAGTTGAAATGAAAACATATTGAGCAAAATGTCAATCTTAATGAAAGAAATGTGTGGATAATATGCTGCTATGAATAGTACAATGTTTAAAAATAAACCTTTCTGATAATTTTATGATTTCATCATAAATTACTTTGCCTTTTTCTTGTTAATGTTTAGAATAATTTTAAAGGTAAGTGAGGGAATGTGCTTGCCCTGATATTTCTTGTAGCTTTTTTTTTTTTTTTTTTTTAAAGGAAAGGTAGATTATCCTATCTAAGTCTAATTCTTTCATCTCACTTGTTAATCTTAATTTTGTTGATGTTGCCTCTACTTATAGCTTAAAGTATAACTTCAGACTTTTAAAAACAGACACATTAAAAGGTTACTGCATTTAAAAACTTAAAAGTAATTCTGCCCTTTATTATGTGAAAGGTTTTGTATATATTAGAATATTTGTCATATTTGAGGTATGTATATTTGTCATATTTGAGAAACTTTTGTGTGAAGTAGGGGTTACAATTGAAAGGGGAACTGTGCTCACATACCTTGGCCAAAGTTCAAGCTGCAATTCAAGGCATGCATTGGGATTACTCTGCACTGGCATTAGGCCTCTTCTTTAAGTTTCTTGAAAAAATGTTAAAGAGTAATAACTCCTGAAGCTTTAATACTCATGGAACCATTACTTTAACTATTCCTATTAAAGAGGCCCCTTTAGCTTTGGTGGTGACACTTTAGCAGAATATTTGGTCATTGCCTGTATACTCTCATTCAAACTTCTGGGGCCAATTTTGCCATCAGAGCCAGTCTCACTTTCCTGTGGACTTCCTTTTCACTCAGTCTAAAATTTGGCAGTTTGCATTTGCCACTAGAGGGACCCACCACTGCCATGTCCTTTCACTGCCCCGATTCATGTCCCAGACCTCACTCTGGTACTCAATAGCCAAATTCATCAGAGCTGAACCTCTTCTGCTCATACAGTCAATTGACAGATGCTGGATACGGCTAGATCCAAACATCTCTAGAACGGTCTGGCCTCCAGTGAAAATAACCAAGAGGATTTAAAGAGTTTCAACTCAAAGGTTGCTAACCGAAGGGCTAAGAGCTTCAGAAACAACATCAGGCAGTGGTGACCCATGCCAAGAGAGTTTCCAGTGTCTACCCATGAGAGCCAGATAACTGGTCCAACGTTTTCAAGAAGAGTCGTCCAAAGCCAATAGCTATTTTCATCTCTTGGCTCCCTAAAGGAAATAAACAGTTTCAGAAATTCACTAGCTCTTAGAAATATATGCAATCCCCCTCATGCCCACCCCCACGAAAAGGACATGGAAGCTAGGCATAAGGAATTATGAAAATTCTAATTTTCATGTTATTATCTATAGCAAAAGGACCAAAAATTGTTGGAAAATTGCCAGATTTATATGTTGACTATTGAACTACACAGATTTGTAAATTTATTCCTTGCATTCCATGGATTCTATTTAGATTAGAAGCCTCCTACTTTATATATACCACAAATATTTATAAATATTTATTACATATTTATAGCAAATAAATAAGGATGGCTTTTTAACTCAATCTCATCAAATTTTCAGTATTTTTGGTAAAATATAAGTAACATCATCAACAATGACAGTTACATTGCTCTATAATTTGGATTTTGCTGTGTAACAAAGCATCCCAGAATTATTTGCTTTAAATTAAAGTTATATATTTAGGTGAAAACTCCACCGGAGAAGTCATTCTTATCTCTTCCAGTGTCTGTTAATCACAATTAGACTCATTTATTGGTGCTGGGTTAGCAGGTAGTCTGAGCTGTGTCAGTTGACTATCATAACTAGGGTTATTTATGCCAAAAATTTCTTATCATCCAACAGTCTAGCCCAGGCTTCATTGCATAGATCAATTCCTAAGCAATAAGAATGCAAAATATTACATGTAAGTGCATTTTTACTTTTTGTATCTTAGTTGATAATGTCCCACGGTGTACAGCAAGACATGTGGCCAGCCCTATTATAGACTAAGAGAAATAAACTCTCTGTCTTATTGGGATGATCTGCTATATCACATCATCAAGAAAAAGATTTGGGGCAGAGAATATTCCTTGATTATGGTCTGGCTCTGCTCCCTAGGAGCAACTCTTCATTCCATTTTTTCTAGAACTTTCCAGGAATAACGCCTTAGTTCATGGAATTTCATGGATTTTTAGCTAAACCCCTAGATTTGAAGATGTTCCTTTGGTGCTGTTTTCCTTTCCCATAAGAAACAACCTGGGTCGGCAGCTAGTTTTCTTATCCTGTTTTCTTTTCAAATAAATTGGTAGGCCAGAGATTTATTTTCAATTCGAGGACTTCCAGTCAGTCAGTGCAAATTGGTGGCAATTTTCTAGTAAATTTCCTTAAAGATTTTCTGTGATTTCTAAGCACTGGATCACAGTCTATCTCATTAGAAGAAATATAAACCTGTATCTACACTTGTTTTCAAAAAAGGCTACTCTCTACTTGGGCAAGTGTTGGGCTACTGTGGGACAAGTCTTTGAGAATCTTGGGATGCTTTGTTCTTGCCAAGCTAGTCTGTCATCCTTAAAGTTTTTTTGAGGCTTTAAAGAATTTCATGGCCATATGTAAACAATCTTTGGCCAAAGTTTTTTACATTTCACATTTAATTTTGAGAAACATTTAGAGTAGGAATAGAATAAATTTTGTCTTTCAGACCAACCTGTTCTAATCCCTGTATTTTTCTTCTAAATTCTTATCACAAAATATATTATCCTTTCAGCTCATCTCTCTTGCTTCATATCTTACTGAAGAAAACAAAATAAGCCAAATTATATTGTCAACATTTTACCTAGAAATCATTTTGGCAAAGTTCACAAGATCACTTTGCCAGATGCGTTTGTATCATCTCCTAATCCTCCTATGGTATTTTTTCCCCTGCTCGGGTTTACCAGCCTCTACTAATGGTATTTTTCTGTCATTTCCCAGAGATCAGCCAATAATTAGTCACCAGATGCAGAGCTACTTAGTTGAATGTCAGCTACCTGCAGACGTGTAAATGAGTCCAGTCAAGAGCAGTATAAAAACTGCACGGGTAAGGCTCAGCCCAAATTGCAGATAAATAAATTTGCAAGCTAAATCTGTGATCTCCAACACTCATGCCACAGATTGGAATGGATCTGGTGCCAAAACCAGAACTAGTGACAAAAAGTTTAGGGACCTCTGAGCTGAATAGTGATTCTAACCACGCAGTTACATGGCAGTATGCAACACACCCATAGATAAATAGTAAAAGTATTATCCTAGATAAACTATTCTTGTGATTCTCGCCCAAACTTTCTATCTCTGATACATTTCTGGCTCATTTTACTTATATTTAATCTTATATAGCACCTCTGAGATGAACCTTGAGTTTTGGAATTCTGGTTTGGTCCTTATAGGCTATGAACGTGGAGACATATTAATTAACCTACTTTGATATACTTAACTGTAAAATACACACCACATAGTTTCTATAATAATTAATAAAAGAAGTAATATATGTAAAATACCTTAAATGTGGCAGGCAATCAATAACTCTCAGTCTTTTTTACTCTTATAATATTAAATTACTATTTTATGTTAATTGAAAAAGTGGACACGTTTTGACTTGTGTGCACACCCCTTAACAACATAGCTTTTCTTTATCTCCTATCAAAAGGTATAGCTAAATCTGTGGTTCTACACCTACATTGGCCAGCCCTGTACACTCTCTTGAAATTTGGTCAGACCTTTTGACTAATAAGGTGTGGCAGAAATAATTTTAAAAACAGGATTCACGAAGCTTCTCTAAGTAAAATTCTCACACTCTTGGTTACCAATTGCCAGTCCAAGCTAATCTTGAAAGAGAATGTAAGAGGAAGCTGGAAGCTCAAGGCAACTTTCAGACATGTGAGTCCATCTTAGACCAACCATACCCCCATGAGCATGTCCCCTGACCACAAATGTATGAGTGATCCCACTTGATACCACATGAAGCAGAAAAGAGGCATGTCAGCTGAGCTCTGTCTTAATTTCAGACTATTTAATCACCAACACACAAATGTGTGCACATGTGTGTTATTAATCAATAAATTTAGGAAGATTTTTAATGAAACAAAAGCTGGCTGAAATATATCTATAATAACATTGTTATTAAAATATGTTTTATGTTTTCAAATTACATAAGCTTATTACATTAATGTTTAAAAAGATGTCACATGTATTATTCTTGAGCTATTATAAAGATGCAAAACTATAATGTATGAAAAAAACTTTATTGACCACAAGAATATTCAACCATTTATTTGCCAACCCATCATTTTAATCCATCTTTTAAAAAAATATTTCTCACATAATTGTCCCACACTGATTTGTATAATTAGTTGTGGACATTAGAATCATAAAGAGGAACAGCTGATACCAACAAAAAGCTCTAGAACTGATATTAGACATAGACAAGTAAAAAGCTTTAAATATTCTTAAAGATAGTACTATATGCTATATCCGTACTGACAAATAGAAAATGTGTCTAGCCAAATATAAGGACAGGGAGGAATTCCTTATGATGGTAATCATTTTAAAAGGCCTATTAAAAAAGAGTGCTTCTTTTTGTGGGGAACAAAGTCACAAAGTGAGGGGAGGTACATTATAAATATACTATTGTAGAACAATTCCAAATAATGGCGTATTGAGCAGCTGGAGTAGACAGTCCATGCAACATTCAACAGAGGTAAGTTAACACTATCTCTTCCATTCTCTCCCCGAATGAATCCATGAAATAAGAAATGCTGTCAGAGGATGAAATACAAAATAAATGCTTTATTATTGGCAAAAGCGGGGTTGTAATTGTGACTTAAATAATTTACAAAATATTTAAACTTCCTGTTATAATATACAGTTCCTGCTCTGGTCACAGTAAAATGAGGCAACTTTGATAGAGGTAAATAGACTCTTTACCATAGAAAAAGAGCTTCCCTCACTAAGCTTAACTCAAAATAAAGTGTCAAATGCGAGTTGATGTCTTGCTGACAGACTAGGTATGAAGGAGCTGGTCCAAGTGCTCAGTTTTCTCCATCAGATACACCAATCAGTTAAGTCATGTTGTCTCCCATGAAGAAAAGTAAGTGGCAGTTAGAGATAGGGGGGGGCCAGTAATATCATTGAAACTGAAGTTCCTTGGTATAGAAATGGAAATATGAGGCTCAGGAAATGGAGGAACCCTATTTATAATATTCATAGGATATGAATTTACCAATTAAAGTCAGGTTGAAGAATGTAAACCCACAAAAGAAAGAAAGAAAATGGCGACTATCAAAAGAAACTTTGTCTTAGCAGAAGTTTTCACTAGAAGGTAAGTACCACCATGTGAGGGTCTGCATACATCTGTATTTGGTAGCCTCAAAATCCCCTCTCAGTGCCTGTACTGAGGTAAGGGAGATCTGTCTTGGGTAAGGGAGATCAACTCCTTTTTTGTTCCAGGAGGAGGAATTAGCCCACCCCAAAACATGGACAACAGTCACTTCCACCACTTGCTAGCAACCACTTCTCTTTTACCAAACCATGAGGTCTGAAGTCAATCAGAATGTAACCACCCAAAAGAGGAACGGATGCTAAGTGGTCCCAATAATGTATGTCTACTGAAACATCACTCATGATAAATGAATTAAAATCATTTAAACATATGCTGGCTTGGCACCCGTAGCTCAGTGAGTAGGCCCGGGCCTCTTAAACAACACTGACAACTATAACCAAATATAGCCAGGTGTTGTGGTGGGCACCTGTAGTCCCAGCTACCTGGGAGGCTGAGGGAAGAGAATCACTTAAGCCCAAAATTTTGAGATTACTGTGAGCTGTGATGCCACGGCACACGACTAAGGGCAACATAGTGACACTCTGTCTCAAAAAAAAAAAAAAAAAAAATCATTTAAACATATTCAAAATGAAACAGCAATCATTCAATATAATCAAGTACAATTAGTCTTTATAGATTCGTACAGAAAAAGTTATTGAAATCTTTAATTTAGTCAAATCCAGCAAAGCTACAGATGCTGTTTCTTCATAATATTTTAAAATCATGAAATAATAAAAATATTGATGTTCTGATATTAAAATAATTCTGGAGCTCTTTTCAAGAAAACATAAAGACATGTAAAAAAAAGAATTTATTTATGTACACATATTCATACATATCGGATATGTATGAAGTATAGCATATATTTAAATAGATGTAATCCCCTATATAACATTTAAAAATAATTTTGTGTTAAAGTTTTAATAATTTCAAACTTAAATGCATTTATATGGCTTAAATATGTGTTCTAATTTTTAAAATTTATATATATGTATATATGGGTAAGTATATAGCATTTAAGTTATGTTTTAATTAAGTAGGTGAACTATCAAAGCCAATTATTAGCATGCAGAAGAATTCCATTGAATTGACTTCATTGAAAACTTTACCTTCTCAAAGTTTCCATGATGTCCTGATATTAATATGTATCATTAAAGGTGTGTCACAGACTTTGAGTTTCGCTGATGAGTGGCTTGCAATTATGCACTTACAAGAAGAGAAGTACATTTATGGACTGTGTTCTAACTCAACCTCGCCTTTTTATATGATATAAGGATGTGCATAAGTCTTATTATAATTAAGAGTTCTTTGATATAGGTGACTCATAATTAACCCTGCTAAGTAAAATACTATTTACAAATGAAATAATGTGAATCAGGAGATGTAACTCTCAGATTCAACATTTATCTATAAACTAAGACAACGGTATTCAACCAGACAACAGGACATAGTCCCTCTAATGGATGTTATAAATTTTTAATAATATTAGAGAATCACTATGTGATTCATATCAGAAACATTTAGTTTCATTTCATTAAAAATATTTGTGTAGGACCTACACAAATTTAAGTTTATTTTTATTAAAATAGATGTAACTTAATAAGTGGATATTTTATCTTCTCAATAATTCAGATTCTCCAGTGGGTAATTTTGATGACATGACAAACATGAAGGAAAAAAAAATATGTAAAATGTATAGAAACAGAATTCTACAAGGAATAACAAAGGATTATTCCTTACAAGTAACAATAGTTATAGAGAACTTCGCAGTTGTAAGATAAGTAACATTGTTGGGCATTGTGTCAAATTTTTACCACTTTCTTTTAATTATCAGCTATATTTCAGTGATTTTTGTCTCAGGACATGACTTTGCTTTATTTTCATGGTGGACACAGAGGACATAACCCACAGTCTCCTCCCATTTCTCTTCTACGTCTATAGTCATCTGAATAGCACTTACAGTTACTCCCTTAAAAGAGGAGATTTATCTGACATCATTGATCCTTTTGTCTTGTGCAAATTTACTCTCCATCTAACACATATTTTCTGCATATTTTTAATCTCTCTCTCCCAATGGCTTGATTCTTCAAACAATAAACATGTTCAAATCGCTTCCAACTGGAAAATGAAAATACAGTGAATAGATCTTGCATTAAACCAACCTCTATTTCACATTGCAATTTTTCCCCCTTATTTCTTTTCTTCACTACCAAATTTTATGAAAGACTCTGGAATCAGACAGACTTACCCACTCAATCCGAGGCAACAGGGGATTGAATTAAGCTTCCACATACACCATTTTTCCTGTGGCCTTGAGCAGCTGAGAACTCCGCTGTCTGGATGGACTGGTGCTCATAACAAAACAGAAATGGAGGGAAGGAGCAGAGCATGCTAATCCTGATTGCAAACTTGTCAAGCAAGCCTATCTGGAGAAAAGTGAGTGAGGGGTTGTAAAAAACAGTAATATATCACTACTATAGTAGTCTCCATGAGGAGGGACTGATCAGAAAAGAGAAAAACACTCCCCCACGCAAAGCACTGCTCAATTATTTTGTTCTCAGAGGCCATTGGGTTTGTCCTCTAATACTATGATCAATGAAGGGTGTACCTCTTGTAAAGAGGTTATACGTTCACACTGAAAGATAATTCTTCATGGAGTTTTCACATTGGTTCTCCTAAGCAAAGAGTACTGGCAAACTTTGCTTAATGATGATTGATTAATGTGAAGAAAATGAAAATATATTTCTCCTTGGAGATATTTCTGGATGTTAAGGTATTAGAGATTTGGTTATATTCTAGGGCAATAAGTCTAAAAGTGTCTTCACCATCTTCTTCTTCCTTAAAAATATTTATTTATTTGTTTATTATTAAATCATAGCTGTGTACATTAATGCAATCATGGGGCACCATACACTGGTTTTATATACTGTTTGACATATTTTCATCACACTGGTTAACATAGCCTTCCTGGCATTTTCTTAGTTATTGTGTTAAGACATTTATATTCTACATTTAGTAAGTTTCACGTGTATCCTTGTAAGATGCACTGTAGGTGTGATCCTACCAATCACCCTCCCTCTGCCTATTCTCCCCCTTCCCCTCCTCTCTCTTTCCCCCTTCCCCATATTCTTAGGTTATAACTGGGTTATAGCTTTCATATGAAAGCCATAAATTCGTTTCATAGTAGGTCTGAGTACATTGGATACTTTTTCTTCTATTCTTGAGATACTTTACTAAGAAGAATGTGTTCCAGCTCCATTCATGTAAACGTGAAAGAAGTAAAGTCTCCATCTTTCTTTAAGGCTGCATAATATTCCAGGGTGTACATATACCACAATTTATTAATCCATTAATGGATTGATGGGCACTTGGGCTTTTTCCATGACTTAGCAATTATGAATTGCACTTCAATAAACATTCTGGTACAAATATCTTTGTTACAACATCTTCTATACACAAG
>CAUYPK010003283.1:0-41736 GCA_963574355.1 Loris lydekkerianus
AAGGGAAGAAGAAGAATCACCCGGGAGGAAAAGAATGCTGTGCTCCGAGCTCTCCTGCAATAAAGTCTTGTGAAGCCTTTGTTGGTGTCCTCGTCTCTGCTGGTCGGCGGCGCGGCGACACCGACACCGACAACTGGTGCCGAAACAAAGAATTCAGATTCCAATTTGAAACCTAGTTCATGTTGTTACTCTTCCAGGAGCTATCCCTTCAATCCACCAGATTTACAAGGTTAACCACACCCTTCTCTATGTCAACTATATACTGAATATAGGCATACCTCAGAACTATTGTAGGTTTGGTTCCAGTGTACCTAAACAAAACAAATATCACAGCTAAGCAAGTCACACAAATTTTTGGTTTCCCAGTGCAAATAAAAATTATGTTTATACTGTACTGTATGTCTACATTATACCTACGGGCACAGTATCTTTATGTCTAAAGATACAATGTACATACCTTTGTTGAAAATTCTTTATTAATATAAAAAGACTGACAATCATCTGAGCCTTCAGTTAGTCATAATATTTTTGTTGGTAGAGACTATATGTTGATGGCTAATGACCGAACAAGTGGTGGTTACTAAAGTTTGGGATGGCTATGGGAATTTCTTACAATAATACAATAAATAAGTCTGTCACATTGATTGACTGCCTTTCACAAAATATTTGTCTATAACATAGGATGCCTTTTGACAGCATTTTATCCACAGTAGAATGTCCTTCAACATTTGAGTCAATTCACTCAAACCCTGAAACTGCTCTATCACCTTGGTTTGTGTGATATTCTAAATCAGTGGTTCTCAATCTTCCTAATGCCGCAACCCTTTAGTTCCTGTGGGTCGTGACCTACAGGTTGAGCACCATTGTTCTAAATCCTTTGTTGTCTTTCAACAATGTTCACAGCATCTTCACCAGGAATAGATTCTATCTCAAGAAACCACCTTCTCCGCTCATTCATAAGAAACAGCTCCTCCTCATTCCAAGTTTTATTGGGAAATTGCAGCAATCCACTCACATTTTCACACTACACTTCTAATTCTAGCTCTCTGGCTATTTCCACTCCATCTGCAGGTCCTTCTTCCACTAAGTCTTGAACCCCTCAAAGCCATCCATGAAGGTTGGAATCAACTCTTCCAAACTGTTGTTAATGATATTTTGACTTCTTCCCATAAATCACAAATGCTCTCAATGATATCCAGAATGGTGCATTGTTTCCAGAAGGTTTTCAATTTACTTTGCCCTGATCCACTAGGAATTACTATCTATGGCAGCCTCGGACTTAAGAAATGCATTTCTTAAATAATAATATTGCCAACTCAAAATTACTCCTTCATCCATAGGCTGACGAATGGATACTGTAGGTATGGAAACCAACTCTCATCTCCTTGGACACCTCCATCAGAGATCTTGAATGACCAGGTACACTGTCAAACAGAATTACTATTTTGAAATATATCTATTTTTCTGAGCAACAAATCTCAACAGGGAGCTTAAAACATTTAATAGACTATGCTATAAACAGATGTGCGATTACCAAGGTTTTGTTTTGTTATTCCATTTTGTAGAGCACAGGCAGAGTTAGTACTTTTTTTTTTTTTTTTTTTTTCCCCCAGTTTTTTGGCCAGGGCTGGGTTTAAACCTGCCACCTCCGGCATATGGGGCCAACGCCCTACTCCTTTGATCCACAGGCGCCTCCCGAGTTAGTATTCAGGGGTGGCGAACACGCAGCTAGAGCCGCATGTGGCTCCCGGCCAAAATGAATTTCGGCTCTTTGCCTCTTATCATTATTTTGTATACTTGGCTCTTTGCCAAGTTTGGATTTTGTTATGCTGCTTCTGAGGAGGGACCTCTGAGGAGCGATCTCCAAGCGCATAGTTGAACTTGTTCGCCACCCCTGAAAGGCCATAGGAGTTTTAGAATGGTTTAGGAATATTGCTCTCAAATGAATGTCTCCAGCTGCATTTGTCCCTAAAAAGAGGGTCAGACTATTCTTTGAAGCATTGAAGTCAGCCATTGACTTCTCTTCTCTAGCTGTGAACGTTCTAGATGGCATTTTCTTCTAATAAAAGATTACTTATTTACATTGAAAATATGTTGTTTACTATAACCATTTTCATCAACTATCTTAGCTAGATCTTCTGGATTACTGGCTGCAAGCCTGCCCATCAGCACTCGCTGCTTCACCTTGCACTTTTATCTTGCACAACCAACCTCTGCTAGCTTCCAATTTTTTCTCCTGCAGCTTTTTCCTTCTCTCAGCCTTTTATAGAATTGAAGAGAGTGAGGGTCTTACTGAGGATTATGCTTTGGTTTAAGGGAATGTTGTGGCTGCGTTGATCTTCTACTCAGATGACTAAAACTTTCTCTAAAACAGCAATAAGGCTGTTTTGTTTGCTTATCTTTTACAAGTCCACTTTTAATTTTCTTCAAGAATTTTACTGGTGTATTCACAGCCTGGCGAACTGGTGTGGGTAAGGATTTGCCTTTTCTGAGCTTTCAATATGCCTTTCTCACTAAGCTAAATTATTTCTAGCTTTTGATTTAAAGTGATAGACATGAAACTCTTGATTTCAACTGAACAAATAGAGATAGTTGCAAATTTATTAATTGGCCTATTTTAATATTGTTGTATCTCGGGGAATAAAAAGATCTGAAGAGAGGAAGAGAGATGGGGAACAACTGGTTGGTGGAACAGTCCAAACACACACAATATTTGTCAATTAAGTGTGCGATCTTATATGAGCACAGTTCCTGATGCTTACAATAGTAACATCGAACATTACTGATCGCAGATCACCTTATCAGAAACATTGCTAATAAAAGTTTGAAATAATGCAAGAAAGCTGAAGTAGGGACAGGAGCAGAAGAGTGGGCTCTAGAAGCCGTGATAGAGTTGCAGCTGAAGCAGGGAATACCACAGATACAGAGAACAGGAGTAGAGAAGAAGAGGATGGTCATGAAGCCGAGAGAGAAGAGCAACACCTGGGAGATTAAGAGCTAAAGATAGGAAGAAAAGGAAGAGAGATTTACAGAGCAGGGTGAGAAAAGAATATGCTCTAAAAATTGTGATCATAATAGCTCAAGTAATAGCAGGGGGGAAAGGTTGAGAGAGATCAAAGTCCATTCTCAAAAATAAAACAAAACAGTCAGGACAATGAATTAAAGTTCTACACATTGAAAAATAAGGAGGATGCCTGTATTCTGAGCACTCTTGGTGGCCCAGGCAGGTGGATTGAGCTCAGGAGCTCAAGCCCAATCTGAGCAAGAGTGAGCCCCTGTCTCTACTAAAAATAAAAAAACTGAAGAAAGAGGATTGCTTCAGCTCAGGAGTTTGAGGTTGCTGTGAGCTATGATGCTACAGCACTCTACCAAGGGGGACAAAGTGAGACTCTGTCTCAAAAAGAAAAGAAAAGAAAAGAAAAAGGAAAAGAATGAGGATGAGAAGACCAGATCCTCAGTGGAAAAAAATAAATAAAAATCAAAGGGTCAAGAAAATGACCACGTACACAATAAAAATAAAAAATTTATCATGAATCAAGCCCTGAAACAGATGAAGACAAAAGTGCATAAGTGAATTGGATAAACATCTTTCCATTCTGTCTAAAACTTTTAGTTTTACTGACTTACTGATGAATATCCTTTATGTTATTTTCCCTTTCCCTTTCATTGTTTTGGGGTTATGGCTGTCCTTTTTTTTTTTTTTTTTTTTTTTTTTTTTTTTTAATGTGGATTTCATTGAGTTGACCTTTTGGTAATCTGCAATCTGGATAATTTATACTGCTAAACTTTTAATAAACTCAAAATTTCAAGAAAAACAATAAGAAAAATGCAAGAATTACCAAAACATGATACACAGACATGAAGTCATAAGCACATGTTACTGAAAAAATGCACCAATAGACTCATTCAACACAAGGTTGCACAAACCTTCAATTTATAAGAAACACAACATCTGTGAAGTGTAATAAAGTGAAGCTCAATAAAACAAAACACACCTATACACTTTTCTGCTGTTTCAATAAACTATGTATCTGTCTCTCCTACTCAAAGCTGGCTTCATGGTGTATGACCACTTATCCCTCGCCCCCTCCAGAAGGGTTTCTTCTGCTTGAAGAACAATGCTCTGCAGTTGCCATCTTTAAATATTTAATAACTTTATCTGGGAATTTGTGCTTTGGGTCAATGGAGCATGTGTCTGGGGGTCGGAGCATTGGTTCATGGTTCAACTGTCCACAGCCTCCAGAGAACAGACCTTAGCTATTTACTCTGTCACTCCTAGTGTGCCTGCTCAGTCTAGCCGCACCTTTCTCATCTTCACTCTCCCATTGCTGCCATCAGGTGTCCAGAAGGTTCCTACACTGCCCCATGGCCTCTTGGGAAAGGGCATGATGGCCGTATCCCCCCTGTGGCAGGTGATGAGCCAGAGGGAGGCTGCCTGTTGGTGGGAGTCAGCCTCTCCAACATGCATCCATGGGCCCAGCACTTCATGACACACAGTTTAAAGATCCTTGAAGGGTTACTGATCTGCCATGGGTCCAAGTGGCAGGCTCATAAGAAAGATGGACACCTAGCTCAGGTCCCATGAATGGCTGGGGCACTGAATGGTTCTGGGAGTTGGCAGGAGGGACAAACCTGGGTACCTGCGACTGTCTATACTTGTCTCATGAACATCTCTCTACTCTAGGACATTCCCTCTGCTGACTTCCATCTAGGGTGAAGATCTTTTTCTCCTTCTAATCTTTCTGAGTCCAGTTTGAGTTTGCCTCTTCAACCAGCTCAAGGCACCCTCCAAGGGTGAGACATGCGGAATGTGGGATTTTAGTGATTCTTTGCTAAATGCCCTGATGTTTGTGCTTAAAACTGTCTTTGTACAATCAATAGTCAAATTAATGCTAATATGTACATAATTTAAGATTTTAATTATTTTTACTTAAAATGGCATTTGCTATCAAATCCTTTAAAGTATCATGACAAATAGAGGGAAAAAACATGAAAAAAAGGATAATCTTTATACCTTTAACAATACTTTTGTTTTTCTGCTTTTTGAATAAAAGACCCCACTTTTTTCATTTTCCATGAGGACCTGCAAATTATGTAGCCAGTCCTGCTCCTACTTAAAACTGAGTTTCTTAAAGTTGTGGCATAGGCCTTCTTGTCTTGATATTCTTTACCTTGCATAATGTCTGGCATTTATCAAGTATTTAATAAATACTTTTTGAGATGATTTATATCAATTTAATTTGATTTATGTTATATGTATTTATAAAATGTATGTGTATGTGCATTTGTGTATGATAAACTGTACAACACCTGAATATCTACATATTTCTGATAATATATTTATTAATTATTTATATTAATAATTATGTATAAATTAGCATAATATATACTGTGAATATGTGATATTCACAGAACATATGATATTCATGATATATATAATGATATATGAAAGAGGTAAAAAGTTGTAAAATATTTAGATAACTGATTTTCAAATGTTTTAGTCTTTATCATTCTGCATTGAGACTATTTCTTTAGTCCCTTTGAATTTAAAAGATCATTAATCCAAATGCTAATTTAATTAGTACTATGTTAATAGAATTATAAAAAATGTTAGGTAAGCAGATTCATGGCATAAATTTCAGAATATGCCTAGTGTCAGCATATTTCTAAAAGAAATGTGTCTTGTTTACACAAGTTATGAAAATCTTGGACTGACTTTTTCTCATTGTTTATACTTTGATTCATTGTGAAAGCTAAGATGAATATGAACACTATTTCAATTTTGAGTTTGTCTACTTTCCAAGTGCCTATCATTTTTTTAACACCTGTGGCTAAATGTAGACAAAACAGAATTTTGTATAAGCAGATGTCTTTTAATATAAATTTTTCCAGAACATTGGGTTCTAAATAGCTTATTTTTTCTGCAAGCAACACTTTCATTTATTTAAAAGGTAGGAAATACATTAAATGGACATGCATAGAGATACACAAACATATATTCACCTACTCACACAGACACACACATAAAAAGTATGCATACAGGCACAGTTACATAAGACACACATGAACACAATGACACAGATGTCTATACAGGCACACATACACAGGAATATAAACACACATAGACTAACAGACAGAACATGCACTTTTATATGTACACACACATGCACACACTGATGTAAATACATAAACACAAACATACCAGAGCTCTGTATGTACAAACACAAACTCCCACATACAGATCCAATTGTGCATGGTTACATATTCAGGTATACATGCGCAGTCCATACGTACACAAATACAACAAGAACTTATATTCACAGATACACACAAATATATATACAGCCACAAACTCATGCACACAGAAGCAGAAACAAATATATGCACAAATACTCATACTCTACCTGCCACTTGCCTTTGGAGTTGAATAGTATTGTTTGAAATAAAAGGACAAAAGGTAGACAAGATGCTTCAGTGAAAAAGAAAAATACAAAAGTAACAGAAAGAAAAGAAAAAATACAAAATCATTGCTTATTGTCTATACAAAAAAGCCATATCCTTTCCTTCATGATAATTAACTAACTTTAGTTAAGCATTCAGTAAATATTTCCCGAGTATCTACTATGCATCAGGTCTTACCTACATGCTACCATTGACATGAAGCGTACATCATGTTGACATGGATGAGTAGACAAGCCTTTCTTTAACTTTCTTTTCTTTTTTTTTTTTTTTTTATTAAATCATAGCTGTGTACATTAATGTGATCATGGAGCGCCATACACTAGTTTCATAGACCATTTGACACATTTTCATCACACTGGTTAGCATAGCCTTCCTAGCATTTTCTTAGTTATTCTGCTAAGACACTTACATTCTACATTTACTAAGTTTCGCATATACCCTTGTAAGATGCACCGCAGGTGTAATCCCACTAACCCCCCTTCCTCTACCCATCTCCCCCCTCCCTCCCCTCCCTTTCCCCCTTCCCCCAATTCTTAGGTTGTAACTAGATTATAGCTTTCATGTGAAAGCCATAAATGAGTTTCATAGTAGGGCTGAGTACATTGGATACTTTTTCTTCCATTCTTGAGATTCTTTACTAAGAAGAATATGTTCCAGCTCCATCCATGTAAACATGAAAGAGGCAAAGTCTTCGTCTTTCTTTAAGACTGCATAATATTCCATGGATGGAATTTAATAAATATACCACAATTTATTAATCCAATCGTGGATCCATGGACACTTGGGCTTTTTCCATGATTCTCTTGCAGCTTTTGACCAGTTGATTAACCTATACATATTTTGTATGTTATATGTGTATGCTGTATTCTTTCAATAAAGTAAGCTAAAGAAAATAAAATCTTAATTATTAAGAATATAATAAGGAAGAAAAATAGACTTTATTTAGTGGAAGTGGATAATTATAAAGGTCTTGTTCCTCATTGTCTTCCTGTTGAGTAGGCTGAGGAGGAAGAGGAAGAAGGGTTGGTCTCAGGTAGCAGGAATAGGGCAATCCATGTGCATGTGAACCTGCATATGGCTCAAACCTATGTTGCTCAAGGGACAATGATATACCTGGTAGTGGGATTGATAGATCATGGTAATTCTACTTTTAATTTTTGGAGGAATATGCATACTGTCTTCCATAACTGATGTGCTAATTTATATTCCCACCATCGGTGTGCCTGGGTTTCCTTTTATTTACATCCTTGCCAACACTTACCTTTTGACTTTTTGACACATTCTAACAGATGTGAGATGATGTCTTGTTATAGTTTTAATTTCCATTTTCCTGATGATTAGTGATGTTGACCATCTGTATGCATTCTTTTAAGAAATGTCTATTCAGCTCTGTTGCCCATTTATTAATCATGTTATTTGTTTCCTTGCTATTGAGTTATTTGTTTCCTTTCTATTTGCAGAACTCTAGTTCAAATGATGCAGAAAAGAACACACATGAGTAAGGATGCAGCTGAGAGCTAAATAGGCAAGAATGGTGTTAGGCCTTTTGTGTTACTAAAGGAAATACCAGAGACTGGGTAATTTATAAAGAAAGAGGTTTATTTGGCTCACTTGTTCTATAGGCTGTACAAAAAGCTGCCTCTGGTGAGAGCCTCAGGTAGCCTTTACTCAAGGTGAAAGGCATATCGCAAGGTGAAAGGCATATCACAAGGTGAAAGGCATATCGCAAGGGGAGAGGCAGGTCAAGAGAAAGAGAGGAGGCAGGGCCAGCTCTGGTATCAACTAAGAGTGAGAACTCACTCATTTCTGTGGGGAGGACATTAAGCCCTCATGAGGGATCTTCCCCCATCACCCAACATCTGCCACCAGGCCTGCCTTTAACGCTGGGATCAAATTTTGACATGAGATTTAGAGGTGTCAAAAGTCCAAACCATATCAACTGGCATAGCATTTGTTATCATTACTGCTACTACTGGTACTGAAATTAGCCAATGTCACCAATGACACTGCAAATCCAAAAGGCATTTTTCAGTCCTCATCTTATTCAGCCAATCAGAAGCATATGACATACTTGAGTCAGAAAGGAATTTTTTTTTTTTTTTTTTTAACCATATCAGCTATTCTGAGTCTACTTTGCTTATTTCTTCTCATTCTTCTGGCTTCTCAATGACAGAGAACTGGCAGGGTCCCACCCCAGGGGCAGGGTCCGTTAAGCCCTGTGGAACTGGCTGGGGTCCACTGAAGAAAAATTAAAAGTGGTGAGAGGTAAAGAGGTAGTACACACAGAATAGAGTTCTCAAAGGAGGGAAATACAGGGGACCACCACTAGCTGTTGGGGTTCCAGCGAATGGCCCTGAATGTTTCTTTCACTCAGCTTATATTGAAAGCTATTATCTCATTTAGCCAGAGGGTAAACTGAAGAAGGGAACAAAAAAGTCATCAGTTTTTCTGAATGAGCAGGCTGGTTCTTATTCTATCTATAATCATTAACTTTAAGGATCTGAGCTGCCTTTAGAATCCGAAACCTGTCTGTGGTCACACAAACAGATTCCTCTGGAGAGGTTAATCCCTTTTAGATGCCCCACTGGTGTCAGGTTCCTCTGAAGAATCAGTGAAATGCAACAGAAGAATTTTCCTCTGATCTCCACCCAGAGGCATCTTCTTCTGTGATAAGGGCACAAACCCTTCTGCCCGTATTTCAGGGCTCAAACTGTTCCCTTGATCTCTGCCCTGGCCATAATACAAATCCCCACAATGGGTATTTGCTTTGGGTGTTGACTAGGCAGGAGACAGCCTGGTTAAGGTTCCCTCCCAGGCCTTGCACCTAGCTCCCTCTAAGGTCATTCTTTCTTCAGAGTGTTTACAGACCCAGCAGGGGTGTTTACAAACTGACCTTATAGGCCAGGCTTCTAGTAAAAGCAGGAACTGCTCAGATAAGTAATTTGCTGCTGGTTTAAAAATAAGCTAGCTAAACTGTTTGTATTCTGCTTTGCTCAGCTTATTTCTCTGTTTTTCCCTTGTTCTAGGGTGTTTACCCTTGCCAAGAATGGGGTCTTTGGTCCTCATTCTCCCTGCAGAGAAGCTCAGGGCTGTCCTTGATCTCATATTTTTTCTATGTCTGTTCTCTGCATAGGTGGTTATCTTGGGTCCTGAGTGCTTAAATACCACATTTGGTATTTAAATTTTGGTTAATGACTCACACATTTATATATCAGCCCCAACTCCTGCTTTGGCCTCTAGATTCATATATTTCAATTACTTCTCTCTTTTTGCATGTCTGATTACCTCAAAATTACTATGTAAAATGCTGAAGTCTTGATTCCTTCCCTAGATTTGTTTCTCTCCCGGTCTTCCCTGCTTCAATAAAAGGCAGCTTCAATTTCCATACAGAATTCTCTGGCAAATCTTCGGTTCTACTTTTAATGACAGCCTCCATCAAATCACTTCTCACTGCTTTCCCTGCTATAGCCCAATCGTACACCACCACTGTGCCTCTCCTGAATGACGGCAGTAGCCTCATAGCTGGGCTCACTGTTTCTCCCCTTGCCCTGTACAACCCACTCTCCTCCAGGCAGCCAGCACAACTTACTCCACATCAGAAGGCAGATGACTTCATTTCTTTTCTTCAAAGCCCTCAATGCCTCCCATCCTAGTCCTTTTCATGGTTCCAGAGCCCCGTTGGATCTGATCCTCTACCTCATCTCCAACGACCACATTGCTTCTACCCCACTGACTTCTTATTCCTCAGACACACAAGAGCTCTCCCACCTCTGGGTTTTTGCCCTTGCTCTGCCTGGGACTCCCCTGTTCCCCAATATTCGCATAGTTTAGTTCTCATTTCCTCCAGTTCTGTCTTCAAATATCACCTCATTTTTATAAAGGTCTTCCCTAAATACCCCATCTTTTCTTTGTAGATGTTATCGCCAATTAATATGATACACAAACACACACACACACACACATATACACACAATAGAGCCTCTGTAAGTTGCCACACAAAGGACAGTAACAAACTGGTCAACATAAGGAACTAGGTCTACCGTACTGACCTACATGTGGTATATGTAGGTCTACCGTACTGACCTACATGTGGTATATGTCTGTTCTATGAAAATTAGGTCAACTTAAGGAGGTGGTCAATGTAAGGAGATGGTCAACTATGGCTGTTCTACATACATAACTATAACAGTAGATACGTTTGTTTATGTTGTTCCTTACTAGAATGTAACCTCATGAGATCAGGGTTTTAGTTTTATTTACAGTAGTGTCCTAGACCATGATCTGGTCAGTAATCATTTGTTGTATTAAATAATGGTGACTGAGATTTTAGTAACACACCATGGACACTGTGTCTGACTGCTTGTCTGGAGGCAGTTCCCATGGGCAAGTTGGTTTCCCCATCCTGCCCGCGTTCATAGATTGAACATTATCATGGGAAACATAATAATTGCAAAATGTGATCCTTTTCAGTGACAAAAGCATTATTTGCTTTTAGAGGTGCTGCCTATAAACAAACATGCCATTAGAATTAAAAGTTAGAAATATAGAATAGTATCCTGTCTTTAATTTTGATACTTCAAACTTTTCAACTTGCTTAGGAGGATCAAATATCTTTTATTCTTTTATTTTTCTAAGTAAAAGAAAATAAGGCTTATTCACCTTAGTACTAGTAGAATTTCAGTTTGACTATATTGTCTTCTTGAAAATCTAACATAAAATGACAGCCAGCAAATAATGAAAGTGTCATAAAACAATAGCTTGATATTATCCATCACATCCAGATTAGTCTCCATTTCCCTTTGGAAACTTCTATGACTATCCTAGTCCTGTATGAGGCATGAACTTCTCTAAATCTGTATTTCTAAAACTCTATTTTTGTAAGATAAATAGCAGCATAGTAAACTTATTAATTTTAAAAAATCACAAGTCTCACCTTCTTAGATATACCAAATGGTATTTTGTTGTTGTTATTGCCTTTCTTCAAGAAAAAGACCTTGACTTGTACTACCATGGCCATTAAACTTCAGTAATACCAGTATATACCACATAATTGATGCTTCATAAAAAGCAATAATAATACCTACCGTATTGACACTGTTTAAAAGACTATATTTATTAACTCTCCATGAAAATCCTATTAAGTGTGTATAATTATTCATTCTCATTTTATTAATAAGGAATCTGGGCCAGAGAAGGTAAGCAAAAATCTCTTAAAAGGAAAAGCTGGACATTGAAGCTTCATGTGCTTCTTGATTGAATCGCCAGGCTGTTTGAGGTACCTTGAAATGATGGTGATTTTTCAGGAGAGAATGTTCCTATGTCCTCTCTCCTAATAGATAGTCATATACTATTTACAGTAACTTTGAAGACAAACTCATTTCGGATATGACACTAAGAATAACTGGAATGTTCTCTCGCTGATGTCTAAACTTTATTTAGGTAGTACAAGTCATCATTGCTGTTTTCCTAAAACATACACACATTTTGAAATATTTCTTGGTTAATCTGGAGAGATTTTTTTTTTTTTCTTCAAAGTATGGCCTTCATTAGCTGAGCATAAGATAATGTATTCTCAAGTAAAAATTTTTATTTTTATTATTTATATCTATCACTAAATGATATTGCAGTGTTAAATAGTTTCCTGGATCTATTCCTAAAGAAAAAAGACCTATTCTAAACATCAGGAGTCACAAGCACCTATTTTATAAGTAAATACCACTGTAAAATTCACTTTAGGTAGCTTGCCTTCTTTTGAAATGGATTGAAGTGGCTTATTGATTAAGTAACAACTTAGGATAAAAATCTTTACTAAAAAATAAGAGAATGCACCAGGAAAGTACTGTGCCCAGAGGCTTTTAAGAGCCATGTGTGGACAGCTTGACTCTAAGGAATTGAGCAACTAAAGTAAAAGAGAAAAAAGGCTATTGAACCATTTGATTTTCATTTTTCAACAACAGAAAGAAAGTACTCTGAAAAAATGGTAAAAATGATTATTTTCCTCCCTGGGTTTAAATGTCTCCTCTGTAAAATAAAGACATTAGACAAAGCAATATCTTAGTTTCCCTTTTGTTCTATGATTTTATAATTTTCAAGTACAGTATTACAAAAGGAGAAGGCTTTTCACATTTAACCATCTCTGAAGGTATCAAACAGGGTAGAGTGACGTTTTCTCTGTGGAGGACTAATATAAACCACTGCTGATGGTTTGAATTCTGATAGTCTCTGTGGGAGCCTAGCCTTGGTGGATTAAACATTCATAACTAAATGATGGTTTTAATAATATAAGTAAGCCTTTCATTTCAACCAGTGATTACTTAAAACATTAAGTAGTAGTTTGATTGCATTTTTAAACAATATTAAATATTGGTTGCATATTTATAACTGATGGATATATACGTAGAGCAAATCAATTATTATGGAAGGCAAATTTTCAACTTTTTCTTGTATTTAGGGTCTTTTTCTGTTTTTCTATTAATCTGGACTTCTTTTTTTTTTACAGTAATAAAACAAAATGTGACAGTGTAGGATAACTATTTTCTTTCACTTGCTCTTCTGATCCCTTCCTCCAAGAATTTTTGCCTTTTAGCAACTTCTCAACAAACACTTACTAATGTCTGCTGTGGGTCAGGTCTTGAACCTGACTGAGATGACTCCCAGTTCTATCTATATGAGACTCCAAACCTGACCGCTTTTTGGTTTCAGAATAAATCTTGTAACAACTTGCAGGGCATCTTCACTTGATTGTGCTGCGTTTATTTCAATTTAGACACACCCTCCTGATTGAGCTCCTTGTTCTTCTCTTTCTGAAATGTACCCCTCAATTTGTGTTTCCCATAGTAGTCCATTCATTCATTGAACACCCAGTGATTTAATGCCTTCTACACGATGGGCACCTAGCTCGGTACTGGAGTTAGGGAGAAAGCATGAGTGGCAAGGTTCCCGGTGGGATGGAACCTATATAGGCAAGGAGTAAACAAGTAGACGTAAAACATTGCATAAAGTATGTATTCCATATACACGTATTATCTGATTACTCCTCATAGCAATCTAGAGAACTGGATACTTCTGTATGCAGAGGAGGCCACTTGAGTGTTATCAGGGAATGCCATGTGAATAAAGATGATGTACTGTCATTCTCTGAGTCATTCAACTAACTAAATGTTCAAACTAATGGGAACGTTTTTACTTCTCCATTCATTTGTATATTCATTCATTCATTTATTAATATTAATTTTGTGCATATTATTGAATTCCCACTAGATGCTAGATGATGTGAAAATGCTGGAGAGGTGAAGATAAATTGACTACGTCTTCTGCTCTCCATAGAAGTTACAGCCTGATGAGGAGGCAGGTCAATAAACCAATAGTCAATAAAGTGTTATAGGTATTTTGATAGGTAGCTACATGGGACTCAGTTGTGGTGAACGGGAAGAAAGTGCTTACTTGAGTTTAAACTTAAGATGTAAAATATATTTTATTCCTTTATTAACACGTCCAGCTCTGAGAAGTGGAAATAGGCACAGAAAGGAATATAATGAATGAATATGAAGGGCACCACATTGCTATTTATGCTGAAGTTGAGACAAGGTAGGAGTCCTGTTGGTTTTGGTGTGATTTCTTAATATGTGATTCTGTTGTTCTAGATAGGGTATATTTCTTTCAATATACACCCATAAATATTTCCTCATTCCTAATTGCATAACCAGCATTGTTAAATTCTTTTTTCTTTTCTGGAGGTTAACTTTCATGCAAGTTCCCTCACAACACGGGTTTATATCTATACCGCTAAAGCAATCCTGAACATTTCCCCCCACAAAATACACTAGTCAATGTCTAATCCAGGATCCCAGTTTTCTGTTTAGTATTCCAATATTTTTTCCAGATCTTCATGAAGAATATTCCAGCTGTGGAGAAGCGTTTACAGATTTAATCCCAGGACACAAGATGTCTTCAATGCTGCAAAAGCTAAAGTGTTGTGTCACATCTCACAATATCAGCAGGAAGACAAAAATCATAAAAACAAAACCAAAAGAATGAAAATCTAATGTCATTCTAATAAGTGATGTGTTTCCTTGGTGTGTCATAGTTTCTGGCACATCTGTTTTCTGATCACTCCTCACAGCAATCTAGAGATATTGTTTCCAAACAGATACTTCTGTTTCCCGAAAGGAGAAATTGAGCTGTAGAGAAGGTGAATGATTTCCTCAAACCACAGAACTTACAAATGGCAGTGGGAACCCTGGCCCTTGACACAGACTAGCAAAGATGCTTCCCCGTCCTCTTCATTCCTGACATGTTATAGAAAGTTGAATACCCGAGTCACACCTCTACTTTCAGCCCTATAAACTCTGTGGCCATTGATTCCTCTCTACTGCTATAGTCACGATTGTTTTTAATTTTGCTTTTTATCACTAAGTATAACTGAAATAGTTTCATCTTTTTCTGGCTTTGCTGTATTGAAAGAACAGCAGGTTGTCTTTCATGTGTAAGTTTTCACAGGTGGAAAGTTGAACTTGTCCTTCAAATGTCTCTTCGTCCAGTTAAGTCATCCTTTCTGATGGTTTTGGTTCATTTTTATTTTTACTGTCATTTTAGTTTTGAGAGAAGTTAATTATTTCTTGATGAAACAAAGGATCTCAACTTTAATCTTGTGTTGGCAATACAGTCAAACAGAAACGCTGTCATGTTGTGAATTTTCTCATAATGTGTTTATATTTGGAGGAAATCAGTTATATAGTCCACTGGAAAATTGTTACTGATAGTATTAATACTTTGATTATGACTTGATTATTATAAGAACCTGGAAAGTCAGTAGATTTAGGTTATATAAAAATATAAATATGTAAGGCAGTGCTGTATTTCATTCATGTTATTTTATAAAACCATCCATACAAATATTTTAAGAATGCACTTTGTCTCTCTAATGTATGTTATCTTCTTGAACAGCAACCTAATATAGTCTTTCTATACTCTTTATATACTCAGCTGATAGTCTTTCTTTATATACTCTTAGCAAATTCAAACATCTAGTTTACTATATTTACTATAGACCATACAAATTTGACAGCTAGGTAGATCCTGACACTTTCTATAGATCCTAACACTTTTATGGAAAGAATGTTTTTAATAGGGCTTACAAATAAATACTTTTTGATAGTTTGGTAGTCTATAATTATATAGGTAGTTGTTAACTTTGACTGGAAATGTTAATGTTTTTAAATACAGCAAATTGAGCAAAGCTTTTTAAACAATGACGGTTACTTAGCCTGTCATTCTTGAGACCTAAGAATAAAGTTTCTGTTAAATGTGACTTCTTGGGAGGGGAAAAAGACACCCTTTTAAACAATTAACTTTAAAAAACTATGTAGGATTAAAAAAAAAATTTTTTTTTTGATTCTTAAACGTTGAGATACCAAAGTTGGAGGAAAAGTCAGAATCAATTATATTTCTATAATTGCTATGAGAGAGTGTTGCTAAAGGAGAGAAGATACCAAATTGGAAAAAAAAATGAGATAGGAAAAGGATACTTAGAGAATCCAAAGAATGGAAAGCAGAAAGCTAATTGTGAGGACGACAGCCACAAGCTGCACAAAAAGTAACTTCGGTCTGAGGTCCTCGGGAATAAATCTTTGGTGGTAACAACACAGTCCACAACAGGGATACTTTTATATTTATAGTTTATTCTCCATTATTGCCAGAGGCCTCAAATCCCACATAGTCAAAATCTCCATTCACTGCTGCCTGCTGGGCATTTAACAAGGGCTCTTGTAACAGGACCCAGAACAAGTATGAACATGAATAAAGAGTGCAGGGGCCAGCCGGGCACCACAGGCTGCAGGGGAGCCAAGTGGAGGCATTGGAGAGAAGCAGAGAAAGCAGACAATGACCCTTAGTGCCTCAAGGCCTGGCTTCAAAACGTGTCAACACCAATTAAATTGTAAAAGCTCTGTCAGCTTCTGAAAAGTCATCCAGACAGGGACAAGACAGTACATAATCAAAGGACAGGGACACGATTCTGTAGGGTCCACACTGGACCTTGTATACACATGCACGCCTGGCAATTTGTGATCCATATGTGAGCCTTCAAGATAGGGCTGTCCTTAAAGGTGTAAATACCCTTCTTCTGGGAACTCGCTTGGTTTACCACTGGAGGATCTTGAAAACCTTTGCTAGCAGGTAACTGATGTGGCTTCCATAGGTAAATTGCCTAAAAATAGAACTATGTCTAAAACACGCACCATTGATTATGCCCATGGACCCACAGATGAGCTGAAGAATAATTGCCAACATTCTTGGCCCAAGCAAAACAGTGTCAAGGAAGTTATCTGTCACAAACAACTTCACGGAGAGTTTTCTTTGTTGGCAAAAGACTCCGTGGAATCGACCCTTTCTGACAATAGGACATTCTGACAACAAGGAATCTGCAGGGGCTTGTTTCAAATCGTTGTATCTGTAAGAAGACACTATGCTTTTCCAATTTGGCCCTGGACAGTGTTAATAAGGCTTGAAAGAATTAATCGGTTCTAGACGAGGGTACCGTAATCTCAACTCAGGAAATAGTCTCTCTTTCTCGCTCCTCTCTGTTTTTCTTTTGCCTACGGGCAACTGTGATAGGTATGACCAATTTATTGGATGGTTTTCAAAGTGACAGCAGAGTTGGGGAAGAGAAAAAATACATTTTATAGCTAGGGGGGAAAGGTAGGAAGAACTGTCAAAGTGTTTCTCACATATTTTAAGGCTAGGTAATTTTCTTGCTCTACAGAACTTTTTTACTCACCAGATCAAGTAAAATGCCTGAGGTTTGAGGTAGATAGATTTAGGCTCTAACGACATTAAAGTATCACTTGAAAAGATTACTCTTACCTAATTTTTTTTTTTTTTTTTTTTTTTTTTTTAGGAAGAACACTACTTGGTAAAGGGATTTAGAATGCAGTTAGTAGTTTTTAATTTAATTATCTGAAAGCTCTTAATGTATTTGAGATTACACTTAGTTTGAAGGAAAAATTAACCAGATAATAATGTGCTTTTTTAATATTATCAGATTAAAACTATAAGTTGTTAGATTATTAGGTAATTTCATTTAAAATATAATAGTTCTTTAGAAATAAATTCAATAGCTACAGGAGCTAGAAAATTGGGGAACACATTTGTTCAGATTTTAGTGCTGATCCCAGAATAGTCAACATGAGATAACTTATGCTATAGTAAAAAGGAAGCTTTAGTGGCTTAAGACCGGAATGGTTTCTCACTTATACCCTCATCTGTGGGTCTGGAAAACTCTTCTTCCACTTAATTTCTTATCATGGCACCTCATTATCAATATGTATTTCCAAAATTGTCATGGCAGAAGAAAATGGGCTAGAGTTAAGTACCTACAATTAAATGCTCCTACTCAGAAGTGACACACATCATTTATGCTCATATTGCCAAAGCAGTTCACTGGGCTACACCTAACATCTGGAGGTAAAAGAAATTATCTTGTAAACCCCAAAGTAGAAAGATTTGGTATTGGTAAACTACTCCTCTGATACCAAATGTTCTTTCCTCTCTTCTTTCCCAGTATTATATTCAACCTCTCTATTGTTCCTTTATTATTATTATTATTATTATTATTATTTTGAGACAGAGTCTCCCTATGTTGCCATCAGTAGAGTACTGTGCCATCACAGCTCACAGCAATCTCAAACTCTTGGGCTTAAGTGATTCTCTTGCCTCAGCCTCCCAAGTAGCTGATACTATAGGCACCTGCCATACACCTGGCTATTTTTTTGTTGCAGTTGTCATTGTTGTTTAGCTGGGCCAGGTTCAAACCAGCCAGCCTGGGTGTATGTGGCCGGCAGCCTATGCACTGAGCTATGGGCACTGCCCCATTATTATTATTGTTGTTATTTGAACCAAATTCTCAATCTGTCACCTGGGTAGAGTGCTGTGGCTTCATAGGTCATAATCTCAAACTCTTGGGCTCAAGTAATTCTCTTGCCTTGACCTCCTGAGTAGCTAGGACTATAGGTGCCCACCACAACATCCAGCTAATTTTCTATTTTTAGTGGAGACAGGGTCTCACTCTTGCTCAGGCTGGTCTTGAACTCTTGAACTCAGGAAATCCACTTGCCTTGGCCTCCTAAAGTGTGGGAATTACAGGCATGAGCCTAGTCAAGCCCACTATACAAGAGACAATGCAAATGTCTCATCCAAGCTCTTCCTCCAGCACAAAGTCCAGGATCTCTGCATAGTATTTAGAACTCAAGTAAGAATGTGACTTCTTTTGGTATGGAGACTTATAAACTTAAAAGAAAATTATTTTTTCCTTTCACCATCAATTAACTATGAAAGGGGAAGGACAGTTCTGAAACTCACAGTCACTGAAGGGTGATAACTTAGTCAAGAGCCTCTAGCACAGTAGTTCTCAACCTTCCTAATGCCACGGCCTTTAAATACAGTACCTGTGGGTCGCGACCCACAGGTTGAGAACCACTGTTCTAAAAGGTGATGTGGTTTTAAGCCACCAGGTTTGTGGTAGTTTGTTCCTATAGCCCCAAGGAAACTCATACAGTATAGATCTGAGCTTTACATTTTTTATTTTTTTATTTTTAGAGACAGAGTCTCACTTTGTCACCCTTGGTAGAGTGCTGTGGTGTCACAGCTCACAGCAACCTCCAGCTCTTAGGCTTAGGTGATTCTCTTGCCACAGCCTCCTTAGTATAATAGCTGGGACTACAAGCGCCTGCCACAATGCCCAGCTATTTTTTGTTGTTGGTATAGTTTGGACAAGGCTGGGTTCGATCCTGCCACCCTTGGTATTTGGGGCCGGCGCCCTACTCACTGAGCCATAGGTGCCGCCTAGCTTTTTAAAATGAAAGATACAATGAATATATATTATTGAATATTGTATCTTATGTGTTAAAGGAACAGTGAAGAATTAGACATTAGCATGAAAAAGTCATGTGATTTAGTACAGAGTTCTAGTTCTAATTCAGATGATCTTAGTTCCAGTTTCAACTATTTGAAATGGTTAAATGTTTTAACCATTAAAAAAAAAATGTCAGTTTACTTACCTATAAAAGAAAAATTATAATAAACTCTGCCTTGCAAAACTGGGAGATTGCTTTATGGATCCAACAAGGCTATTGATGTGGAATGCCTTGGAATAAATCACTCACCAGATAGAGAAATTTTAATTTTGGCGCTGTTGGACATCATAACAATAAATAGAAATAAACCCTACACTACATATTATGATATCTAAACATTTTCTATGTAAAATGGATTTCTTTTACTGAGGTCCTGAGATTTGCAGCCAAAGGACAAAGCATGGAGCAAACAAGTCTTGCTCTCTTTTGAGAAAAGCCATTGACTTTAAGCCTTTAATTTCTATTTATTATTCTCAACCATATCTGAAGAATATAAAAGAATTAGAAGGAGACTCACTTCTTTGGTCTGGTACTTAAGGAAAATGCAAAGTAATGAAATGAAAAAATGCCCTAAAAGCTGGCTGAAATTTCTTAAAGTTTCACTTACTAATTATGCCTACAAGATCCATCATCATACAATATGGATAACATAACAAGAATATTACTTTATTCCCAGGGCTTCTTTTCTGTAACCAATTTCAAATTTACTAAAGAAGATTAACTCTTAAGTTCTCATCATACTTCCCAGACATCTTTTCTATCTTATAGATAAGCCAAAGAAGACATTACAAATCACAGTCTCAACTGAGAATAAAGCTTTGTAATTCAACTTTGAGATAAAGACACTGGCATTTTCTGTGTATGTGCACACATGTGTGTGTTCCCCTACAAAATGTTGTTTTTTGGTGTGTCTGGGGGGGGGGGGTATTCCTTTTTTTGCTCTTGAAATAGAAGCTTGAAAATCAGTAAGGGTGGAATATGAATCCTGAAGGTGGAATTTTCCCCTTAGTCAGTTGCTCTAAGTTCTAACTTGGTTGGCTGAGTCACACATGTGCCCTTTGATCAAAGATTTCGCCGTCTTGTTATCAGGGTGTTGGTGCCAATGCTGGAGATATGATTACACTCTATCTCTTTAGTCCTCTCCTGCGGTATCCCTGCGCTCCCTTTGATGGGAATTTTATTAAACCCCACGCATTGTCTGTGTATTCCTTCTTTTCTCCTATAAAAGAGCTGGGGAAGATTTTCATGCTAAATGGTGCCAAAAGATTTACGGGAGCTCAAGATGCCTTCAAAGAGACAGAAGCAGTTGAATTATTTGAAATTCTCTGATATCACACGTTATAATCTTTGGGAGCATTCAGAATCAATGCCTGAGACTTTAGTTAGACTATTCTGGGGCTGAATGGGGATATTATGAACTTGGGAAATTTGAAGACACTGGAAGAGAGGTTGCTGTTGTAAAATGCCAGGAGCTCATGTCAGTTGAGACTGAATGACAATCACCTGCTAGATGTTGATCCAGTTAGGCTTCTCATGGGCAAGAACCCGCCTGCCTAACCACCCCTCTGCTTTGGTGTGTGCCATCACATCTCTTCCCTTTGCGCTCAGAAGCCCCATGGAAGCTATTGACCCGTTATCACCGGCCGTTCTTTTCACTGAGGCTTCTAACACCCCACTCATCTAACCAGTTCCCTGTTGTCCTCCCTTCTCCTCAAATCTTCTGGAACTCCAACTTCAACTCTGATAGCTCAAAACTGATATAATTAAATATAAATGTAGACAAGTTTTGCACATTTTTAAGAGAAACATAAATAATCCACAAAGATGTTGGTTAGTAAACCCATCGATACCCTCAGCCTCTTTGAATGGTCCCTTCGCCAGCTCATCTTAACTGAAACTTAGCAGCCTTCCAAACTGCCTCTGCCCTGGAAAATCTGTCAAGGAGAGGCTATTTCTCCTGTCAGACCTCATCATCTCACAGTTGGCAGGTGGCGTAGGTAAAGGTTTCCAGTTCTTGTTTCATGGCCCTCTCTTCTTTTGGAAACTCCATCTTTTGTGGAACTTGTGATTGAAAGATTCTGGACCCATGGGCAACGGAGGAAAATGGAATCCCTGTTGTGTAGAAATAATGTGGTTCTTCTTTCCACCTGGAGGCAGATGGGGTGAAATCAAGAAAGGAATTCCACATGGGGGTTATGGCAGACGGGATTTAAAGGGTCAGGGAGGGCTGCAATTGGCGGCATTCCTGTTTCCTGGGAGGGACATGAGTCTGACCCTTCCTGGGTGGGTCATGACCCTGACCTTGCCGGGGTGGGGCAGGTCTATTTGGGCAGGTACACCTGATCTATCAGTGATGTTCTGCTGACCATCTCTTCTCATTCCTTTCACCACCTATCCGTTATCATGAAGACTTTAGCCTCTGTGCACTGCCTTATTTTTCAGTTCTCCAGTTATGAATTTCAGGAATTTTAACCTCTACATGTATAGATAGTCCATTCAACTGATTTTTCAGTTCTTTAATCTCACTTTCAAAATTCTTTTTCTCATACTCACTTTAGCTTCTAACTTCTGCGACCATTTTTCAGCCTTGTCATTAATAGTCTCTGCTCCCCTTTTGAAACCTTTGATTTCAAGCACTCCGTTCTCCTGTTCTAGCTTACTCACATGACACTTTAAAAAGATGGGCAAAATTTATGGGATTTTTTTGAGAGTCTCTGGATATTGAGCCAGGGTCAAACTCAGAGATGATCTTTGATATTAAAGTGCAAGGAAGGCCCTCTTCCTGTTTCTCACAGTCTTGTCCACAATAAGTCCTTTACCCAAGTAGATTTGAAATTAACACTTATTTGGGGAAAAAGAATCACTCCTTTTTTGCTTTTTATTATTATTTTCTTCCTAATTCCCAGACCTTCCTCATTGGATAAAAAAGAGGCCAAAAAATGCCTGAGAAAAAGTATGACATTTTCTTTATGAGCCATTCTGTGTTCTCCATGTTCTCCTTTTCTCAATTTAAACCACAGATCTTATAATAGAAATATGATCAATAATATATATGTACAGCCACAGCTCTTTTGTTGTGGTAGCTTCTGACTGAAAGGAAGATAATGCCATATAACAATACAGTTTCTTATTTGAAGACAATGTTTCTTCTCCTGGGAACTGCCAAAGAATAACATAGCTTGTAGCAAGAGGACCCTCATTGTTTCTAGAGTCAACAAAGCACAGCTCCAGAAATGTTAAAAACTCAGCACTTTCACATTTACCTTAAAATCAGAGAAATGAAATTTTATATCAATACCTGTCAAAGAACAGGCTAATCACATTTCCAGTTTTCAGTAGAAGTCTGAGAGAATGAATTCATTGTGTGTTACTCTACTTCCATGTACTTACGTTCTGTTTTACTCCTTCTCACTAAAGCTACCCCCTTTAATTTTACCTTATCTTTGCTTCATTTTAATATGCACAGCAATGCATTCAGACAAAGATCAAATTAGCATAATACAAAAGTAGAGAAAATGCTGTAACTTGGCTTCTTACAAACAAAATATGAATATAATATGTTGTCACCCGGACTGCCAAATATTTGCATCAATGCTTGTGTGCTTTCCCTTGACTGAGTTTATATTTGTAAGAGTTTTCTAGCTGAAAGCATATAATTATATAAATATGAATGCACCAAGTTTTTCACATTCTTAAGAGAAATCCGAATAATCCACAGAAACTTTACACGTGTATGGCTTATAAAATTCTTACTGATTAATGTTCTCATCAATCTACAAAATTAAATGTGTTCCCGTGTACCTTGTGGTTATCTGTATGATTGGACGCAGAAGACGTAGCATCGGTCAGAATGGATTGACACTGTCCGTTGACTTAATTATCAGTATTATTTTGTCTTCTGTTTCTGTCTGGTGCTTGTTTTCAAAGGGCTTATTCAGTTGCAATTGAGAGTAAACCAATTCAGAATCTTGTCATAAATGATAATTTATCACCATCTTTAACTGAAAAAATCCAAGGATAGATCCAGATAGGACCAGACCCTGGAGTGTAGACTACATAACCAACTTTTCCTTCTTCCATATCCCTGATTCATCTCTTTGGCTTCATTCATGGTTTCCTCTGTGTGGTGGCTGCAAAATGTTTAAAAATTCTAGGCTTATATCATTTTAAGTTTGGGAAGCTGATTAGAAAATGTTATTACAAGAAGAAAAAAAGAAAAAGAAAAAAATTATTACTTTTCCAAATGGTTAACAGAATTTTAATTTTAATTTTGACATATACACAGGGCCACTGCTTATCCACACACCAGCCACTTATGGCCAGAAGATGGAATATTCTTGTTACCTCAGGCCTGGGTTACAGGTCTGTTTCTGAAGCTGGGGTACTAGATTCAAATCCTCCCTGAATCACTTTGACCAAGAATGGCAGACAGAAATTATTACGTTGCAGATCTGGGTGCAATAATTAATAATAATTATGATTAGACAGGCAGAGAGCAATGTTGCATACTGTGCTGTGTACTGTGGAACTTACCTGTAGGCAACAGCAGAATTGTTAATTTTATAGCTGTGCACCTGTACGTATATCCAGAATGTTTGATTCATTTGTCCCACTTCCCTGAGCTTTAAATGGTTATGTAACCTGCACGATTGCTTAGTGTTCTAAATAAATAGTCATCACTTTTGAGTTTCCAATCAAATAGGAAGATAAGGGTGGAAAAAAGAGAAGACCATTCAAACTGGTTGGACTTTTCTTGAATAAGAGAAATAGTAGTGTTGGTCAATTGGGTCAAGCTTTAAAAACAGAATGTTTTTTGGAACAACTTTGAACACCTAATCATTGACCTCTTTTTTCTTCCTCTTTCAAATCCTTGAGAATTTTGTGTAGACAGTATTTCTTGACAAACACCTAATAAAAAAGGAAATAGAAAAGAGAGGTAGGGAATTTTAAATAGATTTTTGAGCTATTGCCTGGTTTTTATCAAACTCACACTCTGATACTCATGAGCCTGATGATGCCTTCTAGTTTTTGTAAACATAAGATAGTGCTTATTAAATGCCTTCTGCTAATGGGCTTAGATTTGAAGCCAGTAACAGTTATGAGTTTAAAACATCTGCTCAGTTCAGCTGTTGGCCATTTTTATGGAGCTGTGGGGATGATTACCAAGAGATTAGAAGTTATAGATTGAAGTGAAAAATCTTTACATGTTTAGGCCTCTCACTTCATGCAATAGGGCATTTTAATTATTCAGCACAAGCTGTAGATTTTCAATATATAATGACTGATTACACAAACTTTATATTGAAAGAAAATTTTTGTGATAATATTTTAATGAGATAATACTTATTATTTCTTTTCAAGTATGCCTCAATATTTTACGAAGCATTTCAGTCTGTTTGCAAAACTTACTAATTTAGATAAACAAAATAAATACTAAATATGAGGATTAAAAAAATCCCAGCATCTTTTGTTTAATTGGGACATTGGATATAAACAGGATTTGTTTGCTGACATCCTGTATTTTTAGTAGAGTTTAGTTGAGTGCTATAATACAGTTATATTCGAGGTATGACTAGGGTGGTAGAATTAGAATGCAAAAGGACCTGGTCAAGGAGGTATTTGAAGAATAAATTGTAAAAAGCTAGCTGGACAGAAAGGTGGGGGAGAAGAAAGAAAGGAAGAGGTCGTTCCAGGGAGAGGAACAAAGGAATTGAGCCTCAAAACAGCTCCAGACGCCTTGAGAACCTCTAGAATAGAAGCCTTGAGGGGTGGAGAGGAGGAACTGAAGATCTTGCTAAAGATGAGGGGAGGAAGGCAGGGTCAGGACGCGTGGAAAATCTTTACTACAAATGCTTGCTTCTCCAAACCTCATGTTGAAGTTTAATCCCAGAGTTGGAGGTGGGAGGTCTTTGGGTCATGGGTATGAATCTTTCAGGAAGAGATTAATGCTTTCCCTAGGATGGAGGGCAGAAAGTGACTTCTCACTCTATTAGTTCCGAGAGAGCTGGTTGTAAAAAGTCCCTGACACCTCCCCTGGCTCTCCTGGCCCCTCTCCTGTCACATGACCCCTGGCTTCCGGTCTCCTTCTGCCATCAGTGGAAGTGGCCCACGGCCTCATCGGATGCAGGTGCTGCCTCCAGGCTTCCTGTACAGCCTGCGGAACTTCAATCCAAACAAACCCCTTTTCTTTTAAATTACCCAGCCTCTGGTATTCCTGATAGCAACACAAATGGAGTAAGATAGATGACATTTTAGGCCTTGTTTTAACCCATTTTTTTCTTACAGAGATAAATAACATGGAGGATGTGTAACTACACACCTCTGAATTGTGTGATCACATCCTGTCTTTCCCTGATAAAGCCTCTGTTGGTCCTTCCTTCTTTACACACGTCTAACCCCTTAGCTACCATGGGAAACCTTGTATCTCCCATTATTTATTTCAGACACACAATGCTCCTCAATTCACTGTTTTCCCCATAATACTAGATTTTTATTGAGCTGTACCCTCTGCCTGAAATTTCCTTCTCCCAATTTCTATCTATTGGATCCATACTCATTTTTAAAGTAGCTCAAAACTTACTTTCTTCATTACAGTTTTGCTGATTTCCACTGCCTCTCTCTCTTGCTCTATAGGGAAAGCATACTCATTCTCAGTTGTGCTTTTTTCTCCTTTTATTTTTTATTATTAAATCATAGCTGTGTACATTAATGTGATCATGGGGCACCATACACTGGTTTTATAGATTGTTTGACACATTTTCATTACACTGGCTAACATAGCCTTCCTGGCGTTTTTTAGTTATTGTGTTAAGACATTTATATTCTACATTGACTAAGTTTCACATGTACCCTTGTAAGATGCACCGCAGGTGTAATCCCACCAATCACCCTCCATCTGCCCCCTCCCCCCTCCATCCCCTCCCTTTCCCTCTTCCCCCTATTCTTAGGTTATAACTGGGTTATAGTTTTCATGTGAAAGCTATAAATTAGTTTCATAGCAGGGCTGAGTACATTGGATACTTTTTCTTCCGTTCTTGAGATACTTTACTAAGAACAATATATTCCAGTTCCATCCATGTAAACATGAAAGAGGTAAAGTCTCCATCTTTCTTTAAGGCTGCATAATATTCCATGGTATACATATACCACAATTTATGAATCCATTTGTGGATCAATGGGCACTTGGGCTTTTTCCATGACTTAGCAATTATTAATTGGGCTGCAATAAACATTCTGGTATAAGTATCTTTGTTATGATGTGATTTTTGGTCTTCTGGGTATATACCTAGTAGAGAAATTATAGGATTGAATGGCAGACCTATTTTTAGATCTCTAAGTATTCTCCAAACATCTTTCCCAAAGGAATGTATTAATTTGCATTCCAACCAGCAGTGTAGAAGTGTTCCCTTTTCTCCACATCTACGCCAATATCTCTGGAGTTGGGATTTTGTAATATGGGCTAATCTTACTGGAGTTAGATGATATCTCAAAGTAGTTTTGATTTGCATTTCTCTGAATGCAGGGAAAACCCTTGAAGAAATTGGTCTGGGAGAGTATTTTATGAGGAGGACCCCCCTAGGCAATTGAAGCAGCTTTAAAAATACACTACTAGGACCTGATCAAACTAAAAAGCTTCTGCATGGCCAAGAACACAGCAAGTAAAGCAAGCAAACAGCCCTCAGAATGGGAGAAGATATTTGCAGGTTATGTCTCTGACAAAGATTTAATAACCAGAATCCACAGAGAACTCAAGCGTATAAGCAAGAAAAGAACAAGTGATTCTATCGCAGGCTGGGCAAGAGACTTGAAGAGAAACTTTTCTGAAGAAGACAGGCGCACGGCCTACAGACATATGAAAATATGCTCATCATCTTTAATCATCAGAGAAATGCAACTCAGTTGTGCTTCTAAACCACGTCTTTTCTCTACTTTTCTCATGGCATTTTTCACTTTTGTCTTGAATTATGATTATTTATATGTACAGAGGGTGCCAAAAATGTATATCTATTTTAAGGAAGGAGAAAACTGTATTAAAATTTTAATATTCAAGTCACATTTGACTTCTGCAAGCACAAGCACTACAAGATATAATATACCAGATTTAACAAATGTTATTGGCATATATTGGGTATTATAATTTTAATACAGTTTTTCCCTTTCTTTAAAAGTTTATACATATTTTTTCACCTTCTGCATAAACATATTTACATTCACACTATGCAATACATTTGTGAGTAAATGTATTTAAATCCCTTTACTAAATTTTAAGATTCTAGACATAGGATTGTCTGTACACTTTATTAATTCTTATTTTAGTAGCATCTAACACAGTGCTTTATACTTAGTTGGTGCTCCGGTTTAGAGACACAGGGATAGTATATCATTGAGATAGAGTAAAGACAGATAACCTCTGAGAACAGGTTTTTCAGGGAGCTCACTCACTTAGGAGAACTATTTCAAGGTTTTCTGAATGACAGGTGAAATAGATCAATTAGGAAGTTTTCAAGTTACTTTCCAGTAGTGGCCAGAACAAAGCAATGGTCCTTTATAAACCACTTTTAAAGTGCAGAATCTTAAGACTTTGCTTTAAAGAAAGGTCTTACTTGAGTAAAAATTTATTTGGTCAACTAAGGTGGGAAAAAAATGTATATAATAGCACTAATGGTTTTCAGTAACTATTACCTCCCCTTTGAAAAGCTTGATGAATCTAATATGGTTGTTTCTGAATGAATTTTATAAAATTTGATCTGCCCAAATATCCATACATCTCAAATTTTATTACACGTTGCCCACATTTTCTTGGACTGCTTAAGTTCATAATGTATTTTATCTTTTAAACCTATAGGTGTATTTCAATCTTCCTACTGGTGCCAGAAGAAAAAGTGCTTTGGCAGTAACATTCAATGGAAAATTCATTCTCAGATATGCTAGAGTCTAACAGACAGATTTAGTGAGCTGTTCAGCCACAGAGAGATTAAGCAGTTGAACTCCATAGTTTCAAAGACGCTGACGTTATCCAACTTCTGGTAAAAAGCATTGCATGTGTTAAAGTCTGCTCCATTTTTAACCAGGTATGGTAATTTAGAACACTTCAAGTTTCAGCAGTTCTATATAATTATAAGCATATTCTCTGAATACTTGAAAAAAGTTATCAGAAGGAAAACATGATCCAACCTATTTAGGCATTTTCATTCTACAAAACAAAATAGTGTTATAAATTCTACGAACTATAATTTGAATGAGAGCAAAGCATTTACTATTACTTTAAAAACTATCTACTTTTAAACTGGTTTTTGAAATAAATATTTTTGAATAGCACTTGAAGACAAATTGTCATCACCTGTGCTATCTTTCAGAAAAGTCAGTGCCCCTGCTGCCCGAGGGTTGCTGTGACAGTTTTCCTGACCAACTTTTCTTCCTTTCTTTTGTTTTCAGTCCCTTCTTACTTTCGACTTTCCCTCCCTTTTAAAAATTTCATTCTCCTACTCTTTCTGATTTAACTCATTTTCTTCTTCTGCTTTCCTTACTCTGGCCTGAGCCAATGACACTTACATATTATTTACTGTTTAATTCTGTTCAAAATTTTGGAAAGCAAAGTAGTTTTGATGTTTTGATCTTTTTTTTTTCTTTCTCACTGCCTTTCCTTGTCTTTCTGTTTCCTTTCAATTTCTCTTTCTTTTTTCCTTCCTTCTTCCTTTATCTTTAAGAAAATTTAGTATAAAGTGTTTAATTTCAAACATTATTTATAGTATATATAATCTGAATATTTTACTTTCTTTAGGAACTTGAGGTTGGAGAGGACATAAAAGCTTTCTTTCATTCACTGTTTGAATTGTTTTATACAAGATATTTTCCTCTCCTACCTCCAGTTGATAAGCTGGCTTACTCCTCAATATTTCATTTGATAGAGATTCACTGCCCTTCACAGGAAGGCCCTTTTTTTGTTATGTTGGGGTACATTTTGTATTTGTATTTGTTCCTTGTTTCTGCATCCTGTTTTTCCTATATTTCTTCTTGTGGCTATTTAGGACAAATGGTTTTTGTTTTTTATTTTTTTAATAATGAAGCACTCCTGATGTTTAAATGTGTTATCATAAAATACCCTAGAAGGGAGTACACAAACTGCTAAAAATGACTACTTTTGTGAAGTGGGAATAAGAACACAAGATAGAGATGAGGGAGAGAGTTCTAAAAGTTGAAATCCATCTAGACTCAAAGCGTGCACCTTCATGGGTCAATCTAATATTAGTCACACGATTCATACTTTAAAAGAATTGTTATTCTGTCCTCTATGAGTCTCCTTTTTAAAAATGCAAATAATCACTGTTTAAATTTTTTCTCCTATAATAATTATGTTTGGGCCTCACTCCCTTTTTTTTTTCTCCCTGCTCATGCTGTATTTCCATTTGAAAAGTATCTGAGTGTGGCAGCTAGAATGAAACCAAAATGAATTTATTTGATGGTGATTTTAGTTGTATATGTATAGACTCCCACTTTCAAATTTCTTATATTGTTCAAATTAGCATTTACTAAACAATTCTATACAAGAGATACCCAGAAAAAAAAAAAGACTGCCACTAAAAAGTGAAAAAAGAAGAATTTTAGTAAAAAAAGTCTTAAATAAATGCAAATAATATAACAGAATCATATGTACTCTTATACAAAACCCCCTAAAAGCTCTAAGTAACAATATATTATTTTTTACACATGACAGAAATGATATAAATGATTTTTATATTGTGGCTTTTTTCATGGGTCTTGAGTAAATAAAGAAAAAATATGGCATTGTTCTTTTAAATTAACAAGGCAAAATTGCTCCTGAACATATTTATTATTTTTTAAATACACCATTTGTCTGCATGAGCTTTATAATAAAAAGCCTACTTTTCTGAAGAGATATCTTATCTTTTTTAATATTTTAATTTGGCTACTTTAATTTTTCAATTTTCTCTTCAGTGATGTTGTAACAGTAGCAGCTTAGAGGGCCAAGAAGGTACTTTCCTTCCAACCCCTACCCCCCACCCCCCAAATCAGTGTTTTATGATGGAATCATGGCAAATGCAGTGTATTTATAAAAGCAATGTGAGACTGTCACAGTAGTCACAAAGGTAAAGAATAATGACACCATGTCAGCTCAGATTAGGAAATCGTCATCTTCACAGTTAATGACCTTGAAGGAAGCAAAGTCTTGACACTGGTGGAAGGGTGTTGTGTGGCAGGATGTTGAAGGCATGGCATTTGTGCTATTTGTTGACTGGGTGAGTCAATTCTATGAGTCAACTCACGACACGTCTATGTGGAATCTAATGAGAAGGCCCAGTGGAATGGAATTACCCGTGGAGAAGTTTGTTGATGAAGGAATTCTGAACTTGGAGGTTCAGTTACAGTTGCAGCACTGAAACTGATTACCTGAGTGTCCATGAACCCGTCTGTGACCCAGTTTCTTCATAAAATAAAAGTAAACTACATCAAGGAGAAGCTTAATACTTTTGACCTTTTATGGTCCTAAGGAATTACTATGGAAAATCTGAAAGGCTACACCTGAAAGGAAAACAAAACAAAATAGTCCACGATGGGATACCGACTAGCTTTTAGGTTATCAGTATTTTCTGAAAAATGTTAATAGCCATTGTTACTAGCTGATTTCTCTTCTCTGTCATGAAGTAAGACGATAGGGGGGTGATGACAGATCAGCTGTGTCACAGGTTCAGCGCAGTAGACCAGTTTTGTCTCCTCACTAATTAAGCATAATCTATTATAAAGTGCTTCCTACTTGGAAAATATTCTTTCTTTCAGCGTCTGCAGAAAAACGTAGGTATAAGAGCTAGACATAATTAGCCTATAAATATTCAGTATTAAAAATGAAGGCAGCTCTAAATAGCCAATAATTCTGTTTGGTTTAAAAATAGTTGGGAAATATCATGAAATTCAATATTCCAAACCCATATGGTAAAACGGGGCATTGATTCTTAGGGGGTTTGTGTTAAGATGCTTGGTATTTTCTGTTCACTTCAGCATTTCTACTCATTTGGTTTTACTATTAGAAAGAAAATTGATAAACATTATGCATGAACATAGTAAATACAAAAGAAGGGGACATATGGAGCCAACAACTACTTCCCTTCATTAGGGTTCAAATACAATATGCAACAAAATGAAATGTCTCAGAATAGAACTCTTTTTCACATTATGAAACCAGGAAGAATTTTATGCTTGAAGCTGAATCTGTTGGATGTGAAAGAATTTCAGGAAAAAATAAAACAGGTTTTGAGATGTTTGAGACATAGTCATTCTTTGTAATTTCAAATTAAAATTGGTAGCAATAGCCAAGCCAAATTTGTGTGTATTGAGGGTATATTTAGGAATCTTGAGAAGGAAATTCTGTTTCCTTAAAAATTATTGTGGAAAATTGAAAAGAGGAGGAGTTAAGCTTATGAAGAAAGAGAATGAAATGAGTAACTTGATTGACAATGATCATTGGTTCCACACAGTACAACTGACCTTATCCATTCTGTGGTATCAGTGAATTATTCACATAATAGAGTTATTCTGAAATAATAGTTGAAGACTTTTCCACTGCTTGGTTTGTATCCTTCCCATCCTCATGGTTTAATAAGACTGGCAAACTCATGGGATTAGGCAGTCTCATAAGACTGTAAGAGCTTCCTGGCTTTATGTTGGCCAGAAATAACAGCACGGAGTGTTTTTACAATAGTCCTACTTTTGGGTAAAAACAGGAAAGGGAGAAGCACATTAAATTAAATTTTTTATAAGATGAACAGAACCCAAAGGAAATAGAATGGTTTCCTTTCAGTTTGGTAGAAATTAAAATTGACTCTGGTTATCCATATTATTTACCTACCTCCTTTTGAATAAGACAATTATTCTGATATACTCTTACAATGTTATAAAAGTTTTGTTTACTTTTTTTTCTCTGAAAGTAGGCTACCAAGCTAAGGTGAAACTATTTAATTCACCTCTCTGCCCTACTTAAAATACTTCATTGGAAGGATACACGTTGCCTGCTGACCTCAATTCTCAAGATCAGTTCCAATATTTACTACAGAGATTTTCCCAATATTTCTTAAGATTGAAATAAAGTATTAATAAATTTTATTTTGTTATTATATCCATTATCGGCAGCTATCACCATTTACAGAGTATGTATTATTCAAAAACAACTGCGTGTGCTATTCCAAAGTCCTATTATAATTTTGATTCATTCTAAATGACAAAATAAGAAACTATTGTTAATAAATACAATATTATGTCTCAAATTTTGAAGGAGAGAACATTATTATTCCCTTAACTCTCAGGTACAGATGATCTTCTGCCTTTTTGTGTTTTCCTTTTGGGTATCCATTATCGGCAAGGACAATAAACGTATTTTCTGTATCTATCCTGGGTTTTTCCTCTATTCCTTTTGAAATGGCATCAATTTTCTCCTGACACTATTGTTATTCTTTCCAGCATGACAACCTTGGGCTAACAGCAGACATCAGTAAATGCTTTGCTTTTCCTTTAAGGCTTTTCTAATTTTTAATTAAAAAGGAAAGCTAGATTCTTGCTGATCACCTACAGGAGTGTGACTCTCCATGGTTACCTGTCACTCAAAGCACTCTAGCTCTGAGGAATGCTAATTAGCCCCGCTAAGCACCGTAATTGAACTGGAGAGAAGACGGAGGTGCAGGTTTGTCTTCATTCAGAACAATCTTGCCATCTAAATGCGTGGACCCATCCTGGCAATGTGAGGAAATAAAGGGAGCAGAGGAGAAAAGACAAAAAAAAGCCACCACCACCAACATTCCATCTGCCACTTTTTATTCTCAGTGTTAAAGTGGTTATCAAAATGTAACCTGGATACCATACAGATATATATATAAAAAAATCCACGTTTTCTTTAGCCATAAGAGAATGAACCATAGTACCTGCTTGACAATGGTCTCCATGGCGGCTAATGCATTTAAAGTTTATGAAAAGGAATCCTCTGAAACAAATGGACACTTTGAGATAGCAAATGCAGATAATCATAATGATGGTAATGGATGTATATTTTGGGGGGAATAGTCTTTATCTAAAGGAGGGTGGTATCTGGACCCAGACTAATGAACGTGCAGGACTATTTCTTGGCTATTTTCTGGAGCGCAGGACGGAAAGTTCTTGGTGCTGGCCATGTCATTCAAACATAGGCACAGTGGCAGTCAGACAATTTAAAAGAGAATGTGAAATCTAGTAAAGAAAATGTTAGACCATCACTTATGGGAAAAGAAACAAAACTAAAATAAATATGTTTCAAACAGGTTTCATCTTCTCTTCAACTCAGTTCTAAATATTAACCTGGGAAATAAATAGTTGTAAAATAATAATATTTTGACATAATAGGACAGTGTGGTATTTCATATAAGCATGGAATTATAGTGTCTTAGAACTATATGGACCTGAGCTATATTAAAAGAATAACGTTAGACTAATTTAATTTAACGGAGTTTATACGAACAAAGAATGATTTATAAAGCAGGTAGTCTTTAGAACCAGAAAAACTTTGGATAGCTATTGCATTATGTGAAGAGTATAAATGGACAGAAAATGGAAGTGAGGTAACGAAACCGTTTGGTTACAGCTCCGTGTTTGCCTTCTTTGAACATGATCTTATCAACTGGCTACCTGTGTTTGACTGATGCTTGGCTGCTGTAATTGGCTGAGACTCAGGTATTTGTTACAAAAGCATATTCCCAAATTAGCCTTTTGGTTAGTGTACTTACTAAGTTACTTGGTTGCAGTTCTTACATAGGAGGCGGTTTATTAAGTGTAGCGGCATCCTCAGCTTTAATTTAATTCAATTTAACAGCTGGAACCCTGTGCAATGCCTTGGAAACTAAGGTTTAGAGAAGTGTCATTAGCCTCAAACCTCATAGTCAATGCTGGGTACAGCTCAGAATAGAATATGAAATCCTGGTTCTAACTTTATCACTGTAACTAAAGTGATAAAGTTATTCCTAAAGAATAGGAAGCAATGAGATTTGATTCAAAGATAAGGTGATGAACAGTACAAGATCCTCAAGGTCAGAGGGGGGTTTTATCTTGTCTTTTGTTATAATGTAGTGTTTGCAATACCCAAAACAGTGCAGCTGGTGCCCATATATGTGTGTTAAATGAATGAATAAGCAGACACATTCTTATGTGGTTTGTATTTCCCAAATTGCTTTCAGATATTTATAATTATGGGCCACCCTGTAAGATAATTCTGTGCCCTTTTTCTTGTTTCTCACCCTCCCTCCTTCCTTCCATCTTTTTCATGTTGGGGTGCTTCCGTCAAGAAGTTAAATTGGGTATAGTGACTTTGATAAACGTCTGCTGCTAGAATAACTGGAAACCACTGTTAACTTAGTCATGCAGTGTAGACTAGCTACATCTTCTTTCAGAGAAGCAATTACAACATAACTTAAGCAACATACATAGGAAGCCTAACATAAGAAAAAAAGAAACAAAACCAGAAACTGTACTTGGAAGATTGTTACCATATGCATATTACTTTAGGCAATTTTTACAACACAGCTATATTTTCATGTTACATAGACTTTTTACAGATGAGGAAACAAAGTTTCAGAATGTGTTAAGGAATGTTCTCAAGGTCATACACTTCATAAATGAAAGAGCTAGAATTTATTTATAAATCCAAACAGTTTTCCTCCAAATGCATACTCTTTTCTCAATACTGTGCTTCATGGTAACTCCCAACTACCATCTTCTAGTGTCTTTAACACGCAAGTCCACACACAACTGAAAATCAATTTTCTTTAGCATTCTCATAGAATTATAACCTGCATCATCATATTGTGAGCAACACTATCTATAGAGCGTGACTCTTCAAACCCTTGACCTTCCACCCGCCGCCCCTGGTGGTCAGGGAAGCTCCTTTGATATGGTAACCTTATGCTGAGACCCAAGGGAGGATATGAGGCCAGTCAGTCCGCTGCCTTGGGAAAAAGAATTACATAGCAGGAGAAAACATGCAAAGCCCTCGTGAAATAAATAAGCTTTATGTATTATATGGCGAAAAGCAAATACTTGGAACACGCTGAATGGAGTGAGGAGGTCACAAAGATGATGTCAGAAAGACAGGGATCTGTCAGTTTTGCAGGATCTTGTAGGAGTAAGGAATTAATTCCTGACATAGTGGGAAACAACTGCAGAGATTTTAGCAGGCATGAGCTATGATGCCATTTATGTTTCAGAAGGATTACTAGGAGGCTGATCAAATATTGGGAGCAAGAGTGGAAAAGGCCCCAGTGGGAAGCTGTCCCAGGAGTTCCAGACGAGAGAGCAGGGTTTCAGAGGCAGAGAGTGTGGGAATTCGTCAGCTCCGGGATATTTATCAGAGGTTATAGTTCCCAATAGGAATGTGTGAGAGAGAAAGCGAGGACTGAGGTTGTCCGGGAGGCTCTTGGTCTGAGGATGGCCCAAGGAGAGGGTGCTGGTTATCAGAAGATAACCGAGATGGGAACAATGTCAGGGAGGTATTAAGACGGCGTATTTTGCCTAGAAGCGTCTCAGCACACAATTAGGCTAGTTTATGTGTGGTCACTCAGTGAATGTTTCACTATGACAATGATATATAAAAACAATGATATAACCTAACGTGAAGAATACCATTTAAAATCAAAACAAAACAAAACCCCCAATCAATAAAACTAATGATAAAAGATATCACCATATCCTTGAAGAAGCAACAAGCATTCAGAAAAGAAACAAATTTAAATGGTTGGGAAATGTCTTCTCCCTGTCATTTGGGAAGGCTATAGGAAAAGAACAAAAAGGGGGCGAGGGAAGCAAGAACGAAAAACACGTCAAGGGACCGCTTGCCACACCCTTCCCCGCCTTGGGAGTAAGAAGTCACTTCTTGTCAAATGTGCATTGTTCATATGTTTGGAATGCTACAAGACCAACCCTTCTCCACACCCTTAGCTCTTTCTGTTCAACTCTAAAATAAAAATAAAAATTAACTTTCAGTAAGACGAAACAGACCACAGCCTCAAAACCTTAGAGGCAATTATTATTATTATTTATTGTTGGGGATTCATTGAGGGTACAATAAGCCAGGTTACACTGATTGCATTTGTTAGGTAAAGTCCCTCAGAGGCAATCATTATTAAAATACTCTGATTTGCTGCATCTTATTTGCCATTTGTGTGTATGAGTATTTTTTTCTAGTCTGCTCATACAGGCGTGCATTATTTTAATTAGACAGAGTGGGTAGACTTTTTAGTCCCTTTATTGAACGTGAGCAGCAACATATATAATGTTGATTAACAATCAAGAATGCCAGGATTTCAAGTTTGTTCTAAAAACGGTGCAAGGTCTTTTGTTGCACTCACTAAGAACATTTTCTTCCATGCTGGTTTTACTCTTGGTGTTTTGCCAGAGAATTGCAGCGCCGTGACTCACACACATCCCCTTATCTAAGCGATTGTGGTTTTCTTCCTCTTGCCTTTACAACTTAAACATCTGACTCTTCCGATGTGCATTTTTCCTTTTTCATACTTGGCTCTCTAAGCTTTCTTTACACGTTTTTACCTGTTGTCAAGCCTCTGAACTATTACTATTGTCTAGACATGTATTTCAGGTGAAGTGGGTGATGGAGGAGGAGAGGTAAGTAGCAGAGGTGGGCGTGAGCAAATGCCACATCAGCACGTGCTTTTTCTCTGTTTTTTGCGACGCAGGTGATGAGACTCCCTCCCTCCCCCCAAGTGAGTAAAATGCATCGTATCATTTCTTCAGGGCTAAGTTTGTACAAACATTAGGTTATGTGTGAGCAATAGATGGTTATATGTCCAAGAAGGATCATTCCATCATTTCTATAATTCATTAATATGCTGAATATGTCTCTCCTCTTTTCATATTTCCAATCCCCATGAACTATTTCTTTGATGTAAATTATTATAGAAGACATGGGGACCCAATACAATAAATGATACTCCTATGCATGGGGGGCTGAGAAGCACAAGTCATGCTAACATATTAGCCCAAGGGGACTGAGAGAACTGGACCAACATTTCTGGTTTCTGAAATTTAACATAACTACATATAAATCTCTAGGTATTCCATTTTCATTGTGTTTGCCATCAAGGTAAAGTAAATAATTGTGAAAAGAAAGTATGCAAAAATATGTTCATTTTGAATGACAATTGTCTTTTGGCATTTAAAATTGCTTTGTGTCCAGCGGCAGGCACTGTGGTCTTCCATGATAATAATGAGATTGCTTTCCCAGCTTCCCATAAGGACTGAATGACAATGTGACAAAGTTCTAGCCAATGAGATGTAAACAGACGTCATATGTGCAAGTTCTAGGGACAAGGGGATGAGACATGTTTTCCCTCTTGCTTTTCTCCTTCCTGGGTGAGGATATAGAATTTGTGGTGAGTTATTTTGGACCATGTGAATGAAGACAATTCCCTAGGAAAGGCAAAGCATTTTGACAGAAAAGGGTCAGAGCTTCTCATGACATTATGGAATAGAACCACAAAGTAATTTATACTCATAGATATCAAAATATCTCATTAAAAGTATTCAGTGGGTAGGGTGCTGGTCCCATATACTGAGGGTGGTGGGTTCATATCTGGCCCCAGCTAAACTGCAGCAAAAATATAGCCTGGTGTTGTGGCGGGCACCTGTCGTCCCAGCCTCTCAGGAGGCTGAGGCAAGAGAATCACCTAAGCCCAAGAGCTGGAGGTTGCTGTGAGCTGTGACTCCACAACACTCTACTGAGGGTGATAAAGTGAGACTCTGTCTCTATTAAAAAAAAAAAGAAAAAAAAAGTATTCTTAAGGGTGGCGCCTGTGGCTCAAAGGAGCACTGGCCCCATGTACTGGAGGTGGTGGGTTCAAACCCAGCCCTGACCAAAAAAAAAAAAAAAAAATCATTCTTAAAATACTTTAAAACATCTTTATCATAATAAAATTATTATAAAATATTTGAAAATTTAAGTACACAATTCAGAAAAATTAATTTTGAAATTATGTAAAAAAGTAGATTTTTAAAAACCTATAAAATGTTGAATTCACTCTTACCTATTTGTGTGAATTGGCCCAGCTTGAACTATATTGACTTTGTTAACATATGAGAGATACATTTCTTTTTCTTTTTTTTTTTTAGAGACAGAGTCTCACTTTATCACCCTTGGTAAAGTGCCATGGGGTCACACAGCTCCCAGCAACCTCCAACTCCTGGGCTTAGCTAACTCTCTTGCCTCAGTCTCCCAAGTAGCTTGGACTACAGGTGCCCACCAAAATGCCCAGCTATTTTTTGTTGCAGTTCAGCCGGGGCCAGGTTTGAACCCACCACCCTTGGTACCTGGGGCTGGCAGCCTACCCACTGAGCCACAGGCGCTGCCCAAGAGATACATTTCTATTTAGGTGAACAGAAAGTATCTTAGCTATACTTACAGATAAGCTTACATTATTGATTCTAGAATTAGCATTCTATTGAAACCAATACATTAAACTGAAACATATTAGTTGAAAGCACTCACATTAGAATCACGTATTTCAATGTTAGAAATTATGAATGTTTTTGAAATAATGATTTTGTAGTGTCTTGGATAAGGTTTCTCACCTTTGGAAGATAAAATATAGTAGAAACTTATATTACTAAGGAATATAACCTAGACATTCCTGAATGTCCTCTTTCAGACATATTATTTCTACATTAAGTAAATAAATTAGAATGGCAAAATATTAGGCAGCCTCTTCAGACGCTCGATGGGAATAAATGTACACATGAGGATGAAGAGAGAAAAGGAAGCCAGGAAGAGCTCCAGCTGGTCTCGGTCTCACTTGCTAGCTAAGGAATCCTTCTCACGCGTCATACTCCAGGAGTTATCAGAGTGATCAAATCTGCACTGCAAAACCATCACAGATTGCTCCATGTCAAAGAATTCAGACGTGGCTGAAGAATTAAAGCCTCAGATCATAGATTTGGGGAGAGTCTGTCCGGTGTGACGTTGTAAAAGTTTGTTCTCTATTATTCTCTTCAGAGTGTTTTATGGCTCCTGTCACGTAATGACCCTATTAGTGATTAATCTGGGCACACCCAGGAACTACTTAGGGGGCAGAAACAGCTCTGTAAAATGCAAGAAAAGACAACTATGGTAGCAGGTGGTTACCACTACTAGGATTACTCAGTAGCAATGTGCATGATTTCTCCATTTGTTGTTTACAGCCTTTACAGGTGCTGCTGGGAAAGCAGTAGGTGCTAAAGGTTGTGACACAAACCTGAAAGACTCTCTGTGAACATTTTGCTTACAAATAAAACACTTTCAGTAACTCTAGGAGCTTACAAGTTATTATAGTTATAACTGCTGATTAGAATTCTTAGATATGGACCAGAAAATCATAGTGGATAAGGAATGTTGTGATTATGAAACAATAAGATACAGAGATATAAGCTGACACTGTTACATGTTAATCAAAAGGCCGCAGATGAATTACTGTGTGAAAGAAGTCTTTCTCGGGGATTGGCGTAGGTCTCCTAATGTAAGCTATCATTTATTAAGTACTTATCAAGGTTCAAAAATGTGCTAAGAACTTTATATGGATCATTGCATTGAATCTATAGAGTAACTCCATGAAATAGTTACTATTATTGATTTAAAAAGGAAACCAATTTGGAGAATTTAAGTACATTGCCCACATTGTATAGATAATAATTGACAGTGCCCGGTTATAAATCCAGGTTTTTAGGATATTATGGCACCATATATTAGATAAAAGTATTAGATAAAAGTATTTTTTGACAATTTATAAAGTTTAGCAAAAAACCTCCATCAACAAGAAACTGTTTAAAACACAGTCAAATGGTGTTAGTATGCCACATTATTGCCTTTATAAGCCATGTCTTACAAATCAAATTTATTTATACACTGGTTGCCAACACTTTGTTAATTTAGAAATTATTCTTTGAAAAAATTTTAGAATCAACTCCATGGGAATATTATGAAAGGAGTTGAGAAAATAAGACAGTAATTAAGCTTCAGCAAAGAGACATATCATAAAATTAAAAGTAGGATGAATTTAATAACTAAAATAATGATTTTATACATTTATAATATATTATATAATATATTATATAATTTATAATATACATTTATAATATAAAACTTGCAGTCTCTATTCATGAGGTATTTGTTTTAAGTATCATTTAGTACTTGAAAGTTTTAGAACAATAAAGGAATTTGAACATTTGAGTTTCTTGTCACAGTTTTGGATCTGTATCTTATTCTTTTGATGATCTGGGGAAAAAATATTGTCCTAGTGTATTTAGGTGCAATCACTTTTCCCCTTCCATGTTCTGTCTCTACTGGGCCAACAGTGTGCTCTACTCCAGAGAATAACAGCTCTCCTTCAATGAACATGGTTTGGGGCAGATTTTCAAATACAAGAAAAACAAAAAAACAACAACCCTCAAAACATAAAAAATAATCTATACAAAAAGAAGAAAACATATAAATGACAGCAGAAATATGAAAAATTTCTCAGCTTCACTAATAATCAGAGAAATGCAAATCAAAACCACAGTGAGATATATTTCATCCCGTTACAAGGACTAGTACCAAAAAGACAAAACAAATGCTGGTAAAGATGTGGAGAGAAAAGGGAACTCTTACACACTGTTGGTGGGAATGGAAGTTAACATAGCCATTATGGAAAACAGAATAAGGGTCCTGAAAAAGCTAAAAATAAAGCTGCCATGTGGGAGGACTAGATCAAGACCACTAACTAGACACAGGCAGTGTGTAACCCTCCTGCGAGAGGAGCCAGGGTAGTAAGTAGATTCTCTCATTTTGAGCAGATATTCTAAGACAGAAGGTTAGTTAGAAGGGATGGGAAGCAGCGGAAGGAGGTGGAGAGAGGGTACAGGACGACTTGCTGGGCCAGCCAGGGCTGGCTGACCCCAGGGAGAAGCTCCTGCCCCTGGTGAAACAGCAGGAGAGAATCCCACAGGGCTCCCCTCGCCAACACAAACTCTTCTGTTTTTATTTATTTATTTATTTATTTATTTATTTATTTATTTATTTTTATTAAGTCATAGCTGTGTACATTGATATGATCATGGGGCATCACACACTAGTTTCACAGACTGGTTGACACGTTTATATCACACTGGTTAACATAGCCTTCCTGGCAATTTCACAGTCATTGTGTTAAGACATTTACATTCCACATTTACTAAGTTTCACATATACCATTGTAAGATGCACCACAAGTGTATTCTCACCAATTCCCCTCCTTCCACCTACCTCCTCCCTCCCTCCCCTCCCTTTCCCCCTTCCCCCTATTCCTAGGTTGCAAATGGGTTACAGCATTCA
>CAUYPK010003285.1:0-49712 GCA_963574355.1 Loris lydekkerianus
CAAATATGAAGTGTCCATCCTTATCCTTAATTATTTTGGTTGGTTTAAAGCCTATTGCATCTGCGAACAGGATTGCAACACCTGCTTTTTTCTCCTTTCCATTTGCCTGGAATATAGATGACCATCCCTTCACCTTGAGTCTATATTTGTCTTTTAATGTAAGATGTGATTCTTGGATGCATTAGATATCTGGCTTGAGTTTTTGTATCCAGTCAGCCAACCTGTGCCTCTTTAGAGGACAATTTAAACCATTCACATTAATTGAGAATATTGGTAAGACTTTCGAGAGTCCGGTGGGCATTTTTAATCCTTTATCGACTGTGGAAGTTGGAATTTGATCAAAAATTTTTGGGGTGGGTTTACTTTTGTGGTGGAGAATTATGCTGGTCTTTATGGAGGAGAGGTCTAAGAATGTCCTGAAGAGCTGGTTTAGTTGTGGCAAATTTCTTCAACATGTGAATGTTGTGGAAGTATTTAATTTCTCCGTCATAAATGAAGCTCAGTTTAGCTGGGTACAGGATCCTGTGTTGAAAGTTATTTTGTTTTAGGAGGTTAAAAATCTATGACCATCCTCTTCTAGCTTGAAAGGTTTCAGCAGAGAGATCTGCAGTTATTCTAATATTCTTCCCTTTGTAGGTAATGGTTTTCTTTCTTCTAGCAGCTTTCAGAATTTTCTCCTTCATATTAACTTTAGTGAAATTGATTATGATGTGTCTGGGGGCTGTCTTATTCGGGTTGAGTCGTGCTGGAGTTCTGAAACTATCTGCTATCTGAATTTCGGAATCTCTTGGCATGTCTGGAAAGTTCTTTCTCATAATCTCATGGAGAAGAGACTCTGTGCCTTGTGAAGCCACTTCTTCATTTTCGGGGATCCCTATAAGATGTATATTGGTTTTCTTCTAATTATCCCAGAGCTCTCTGAGAGAGTGGTCTGTTTTTGCTCTCCATTTTCCTTCTTTGAGGGTTTGGGTGTGTTCAAAAGCTTTGTCTTCAATGTCAGAAAGCCTTTCTTCTGATTGCTCCATTCTGTTACTGAGGGATTCTACTGTGTTTCTCAGACCTTTGAGGGATGCAACTTCTTCTCTCAATGTGTCAAAATCTTTTGTCATTTGGTCTTTGAATGCATTGAGTTCTTGAATACATTTTGGAATTCTAATTTGATCTTATTTGCAATCCAGATCCTGAATTCAATTTCTGACATCTCAGCTATTTGTTTGTGCATGGGGTCTTGTGCTGCTTCTGTCCCATTGATTTCTGGGGGAGTTGATCTACTCTGATTATTCATATTGCCAGAGTTTTTCTGTTGCTTTCACCTCATGATTGTTTTTCACCATTGCCTCTGGCCGTCCTCAGAGTTGGGGAGGTGTCTTTGCAAGATTAGACCCCAGTGGGATCACTCTGTTGTTGCTGGATCTTTGTAGGGAGTGACTCTGTGTAGTTCCTCTGGGGCTGCTCTAGCTAGGGAGTTCTGTTGTGGAAGCAGCTCCCGTGTGTGACACACCTGGGTCCAGCAACAGGGCTGGGGGTGGTGTGCATGGTTCTTGGAGTGCCTGGTGCCCAGTGACTTTGTCACAGATAGCCCAAGGCTCCAGCAGTGTCTGGCCAGGAGAAGGGCTCTGCACCAAGGCATGGAGGGCTCCAGAGGGCACGCAGCTACCAGAGTCCCTGGCCAGATGAATGGGCTAGTGTGGAGGCTGGGAGGACACAGGATGGAGGATGCAAGGTTGTGTGGCTCCCACAGTTCCTGTTCAGGGAATGCAGAGGCCCGGCAGGTGCAGGTCACCAGTCGGGGGTCGCTTCACAGCTCTTATGAAGGTCTGGGCGGTGCCAAGCCCAGGAGTTTGAGGTTGCTATGAGCTCTGATGTCACGGCACTCTACCCAGGGCAACAGCCCAAGGCTTCAGTGTGCCAAAACCATCTCACTCTGCCCCTATGGATTAAGGCTGTAAGGCTGCTCAGTCCCCACCTTTAGACTGCTCAGTCACTAGGTTACTTTGTCCCCGCCGATCCTTGCTCTGGGACCCTGAGGGCGGGGCTTGCTGGGACAGTTCTTTCACAATGGTTTCCTGCGCCCAGCTCAGTGGCTCAGTCTGGGGCCCCAGACAATGCCCAAAGTTCTCCACACTCCCACTCAAGCTCTCCCCGAGGCAGTTCAACTGAGTGCCAAGTCCAAGAATACCAAAACAGTTCACAGGTAAGGCCTTTCCGGTTTGCAGTCTCACTGCTGCTTGTACTTATGGTTGCTGGCGTGATTAGGTCACACGCAACCACTTGCCAGTTTTCCACTGTTTTTGTCCTCCTGTTGGGGTCCAGAAGTCCCTTGCTGGCTCCCTGTATCCTCAAAGGGATGATTATAGGTAGATCCCACTGGCCACAGATGCCTGGAGTCTTGTCTCCCCAGACTCACTGTGCCCAGTTGTAGGGAAGCTGTTACTCACTCCTTGTACATTTACATTGATTAATTTTGATACATCCTTCTCTCCAGAATATTTTTGGATAATTGAATCTTTTGATATTCATCCCTTAGACGGTATTTACCATGTCTTTTATATTAAAATAAGTTTCTACTGCCAAGCATTAACTGTTCAAGTTATAAACTAAGGTGGATTCTCTGGTTGGAAATAACAGTTATCACCCTTTCTGATTTAGCATGACTTCATGGATACAACATAGGACTAATTGAATGTAATATACATAAGGGTCCTCTAGAGAGACATTCCTCTTTTATTTCCTCACCCAAGCAGAGAATCATACTACTTGGCCTATTAAAAAATAGCCATGGGGTATGGGATTTCCAAGAATTCAAATGGGATGATTTTGAGGAGATACCTTTATTTCTTTAACTGAGAATTATGTCTTTTGTAATCAGCCCTGGCTTTTGCCATTCCTTTAAAACAGTATCATTTGTGAATATGATAGTTTTACAGATGGAAATAATTTTAAGTTGTTTACACCTTGATTAATTGCTAGAATCTTAAGTTTTCTTTTTACGTCACTAAAATATTTATTATCATTATTTTACATGAAAGCAGCTGGTCAATTTAAAATTACCAATAGTTTTGATTTATTTGATGTTTAACAACACATGCACACAGACACACACCTGCCTTCCAGCATACACCAAATGGCTCTCCTGTGGAAACATGAACTTGAGAAAATCACTCATAAAATTAGTAAAAGAAACCAAGCCAAATCAAACAGACAAACAAAAAACCCAGGAGCTAATGTAGTTGATAAATCAAAGTTACTGCATCTGTCCTTCACCTGTTAAAATATACAACTCATGATTATAAAACAATGTTTTATATAAATAATAAAGAGGAAAATCTTTGTAAATTAAGTATACAGAATCACAATTTTTCAAATATAAGTCAATATTTCAAATGTTTTCTCCATACTTTTTAAATTAAAAAGTAATTTTCTAATGACATGATAATTTATTTTTTCTTCATTATTTTTGAGTTACTGGGGAGTGTTGATGTAACCACAGAATGTGCAAAAAGGAGAGAGAAGGAAAAATTCAGATCCCAGTTAATGTACTGGCTGACTGGTCAGCTTTCGAATAATGGAGAGTTCTCTGTATTATCTATGCTCATCATATATGGGAGGGGTTGGACACTAAAAGTTATGAAACTTGTTTGCTTTCCAGTGAAGATTACTTTTTAAAGAATTAACTATACAAATTGTTAAAACTTGTGTGTCTATTTATTGTGACAAGAATGCTTATAGATAACAACTTAAAAATCAATGAGGTTGTTCTCGAACTTTGTCATGTTAGAGTGTATTGTTTTAAATCCAAGCAATTTATTATTCAAATAAATCTGACCTTTTTAAGATTCATGTGATTATGTATCCATTTCTAATAGCCAAGATTGGCTAAATCAGTCATGTCACATCACTTTATATTTTAAGGAGAAAAAAAATTGACAGGCTGAATTTTTCTCCATTACTATGTGAGGTTTTATTTGGAGACTCAGAACATAGTTTGACTCTTATAACTCCTTGAATGAATTGTTTTAGTTTGTTTTCTTAAAAAGGATTAAAGGATGAATAGTGCTTTTAAATATACTTAGATATAACCAAAGAAATGTGCTACATCTCTGTGCTGGAAACTGTGGCTTAAGTCAAACAACACTCTTCAGTGAGGTAATTTTGCATATGTCATTGCTGAAATGAACTATTAAAATTATGAAATTATATATATCATGTGAGATGCCAGGAGGTCAAAGCGTTTCAAATGAAACATTAGACACAGTCCCTGATCACTAGATTCAACTTTACAATAGTCTACAAGTACACGCTATGAAGTGAGAGGAGGAAGGCTACTCCCAGAAGGGAAATATCAACATGGGGAAAATGTTGTGAAATAATTATAACATGAATTGAACGAAGGATCAAGATGATGTGAGGAATGCTAGTTCTATGTGCCACCTGCTTTGTGATCAAGGCATTTGTGCTATCTTTGCCTTCCTAATTTGCAACATTAGGGACTGAAATCAAGAAATGTTTTAGTTCTAACACTCGATGAGCCAACAACCAAGAGTCAACTGTGTCCAAATTCTTATGAAATTCTTATGATAGCAATGACACTAGGTATTTATGATGACCCACTCATTGGCAGATAAAATGTTAAAATTTTACTGGCATTACATCCTTTAAAACTTACAGCAATCCTTTGAGGTTGGCTTTGTTTTATCCATTTTATAAATATAAGAACTAGGGATCACTTAATAGGCAGGTAACAACACCTGAATTCAAACGTGCATTTTCTTGATTTCCAATGTTGTTTCCACTACGCATAGGCTATTGATTGCAACAAAACTAATGAGGCTTCAAAAATGAACAACAACCCTTCCTCCCCCCCCCCCCCCCCACAGCTTAATTTGGGGAAAGGAGACTTCTAAATGACATCTACACTGCTGGAAAATCAACCACCAACAGAATGGCCCATTAGCAGGACCAGAAGGCTGATGGCATCATTGTTGTACAGCAAAAAGCACCACCTATTTCTCTAACATGCTTTCTTAAAACACACCATTACTCAAAGTCAAACAGAATTCTCATGTGAATGTGATGAAGGATAAGGTCAGGAAGAGTTTTCCAGGTATCTGGACACTGTAGATTTACAACTCTCGTTAAAATTCTTGAAGCAGCAAGAGTATGACCTAGAAAGACACACTGTGTGGAACAAACAGAGTGAATGGACCCCACCCTACAATGCCTAAAGGGAGTGGTCTAGAAACACACACACACAGAGGGCTGTTATGATGAAAACCGTACAAAGAATGGAGTTTGTCAATGCGTACGGGCAATGATGGTTAAGTTCATATCCTGATTTGGGTTACTAAAATAAGCCACTAAGCTGAAGACCTCTGTTTTATCCCATCTTGTGAGCAATATCTCATAGATAAGAAGAATAGCAAACAAATCCATCTGCTGAGCTACTGCCACACCAACTTTAAAGTAAGAAACCAAGGATTATTTGCTTCAAATAATACAGGTAACAGATACTAGAAATCATATCAGTGAGAGAAAAACTCATATTCTTTGAAATTTTGTTATTGAGAAAAGATTACATCAACACATAATTTTATTTCATTGAATAAAATCAATGATCACAGAATACTAAAAAAGAGTACGTGTATCTGCTGTCAACACAGCATCTGTTGACGAAGTCCTTCCACTTTCCCCTTGGTTTGTTCCCAAAATTATGGCTAAATTACTCAATTCTAAGGATTCAGTGAATTATAATTAATTTTATTTTAAATTCAAATTGTAATTCAAACTTTTAAAATATTTATCTTTCTAGAAGATGTGTATATGCATGTGTGTGTGTGGCTTGAATTGTCCTAAGGGGTTTAAACTAATAGTATTCTAGCATCATGTGTGTTTACTGTCTATAATTACGTGTTAGTCGAATGTCTTCAGCATGTAAAGGTTTATTTTGTTGAGTGCCTGGAGTTGGTATTGGTGTTAAGATATTGCTTCCCAAACTGCCCAGAGAAGTCTTGTTGATGGTTATGTGAATTTGTATGTCAGGAGAGTCTGGAACTATTATTTATTGTGTTCAATAATATGTTGTTTTCTAATACCCCAAAGTACCAAATAACTGAGGCATATTTTTAAAATGATGGCTTAAAAATCACCCCAGTTGTAAAAGTAAACACAGCATAATTTTTTGAATGCACCTGACCTACAAGAATAATAACACCGACTCATGGGGATAAAACTGTGCACACATAATTTTTCAGGTCAAAAAACCTGCCGAAAGGGCCTGCCCTCTGGTATAAAAAGTCATGTCATGCTTAACCTTTTCTCCGGGTCACAATGCCTACAAACTCTCTCAGAAACACAACTGCTTCCTTCATGTGTTTTCCCAGAAGACTAAACTTTGCAGTAACAAACCATTTGGATTCATTATCTAAAGATTTAAACCACCCTTTGAAAATTAACTTATCAGAAGTGAAAAATAATGATTTATTCCTTCAAAATTATGCACCTATTGGAGAAATTTACTATGCTTGGCACGGCAGAAAATTGTCTTTAATACCTGTTCCTTTACTTTCTGTCCATCATTTCTGACTTCTATCCCATTTCAAAACTTACTCCACCAAAACTAAGACATTTTACCGTGGCCGAAACATGGCATGTTCACTCATGCTTTGTGCTGTTGTGCGTGCTGTCCTTTACGGCTACGAGGCCACTTGCTTTCCCACACAGGTGCCCAGGAAACACCTCTGGCCTTCCCTGAATCCAGGAATTCTTGCTTTCTCTTGTGCTTCCACTGAAACTACTGTTTACCTAAAATGTAACATGTCCAGCATGTATTTTTTCAACAGAGTGTCAAGTTAAGAACTTGATGATCTAATTCCTAGAAATATGTTCAGTAGTGTGGCATAAACCTTAAAAAGAATGGCTCTGCTAAGAGAGATATAAACAAAATCCATTCTAGATGGGTAACTTTGATGAAGTTCTTCTAATTCTCTGGGCTTTTTCACTTGTAAGAAATAATCGTCGTCCCTCCATTGTAAGGTTGTGACAATTGAATGAAGTAACATGTGGCAATTAGGGAGAGTCACAGATACATAGTAAAAAGGGTCACTACATATTTGCTTTTATAAATATTTTAAATACTGTTTAAATTGCTGGCTCATGGAAAAACTTTAATAAATTTTGTTGAATAGAAATGAATGGTTGAATGAAGACAGGTGAAGCTAACTCTGCCTTCTGATGTCCCTTCTTTTTATCTATCCGTGGGTATTGCCCATACACCCCTCCGCCAGGCTGATAACAGGTACCCAGACACTAACTGGCCCAACGTAAACCACACATCACTACCCTTTAAATAGCCAGTGCCAACAGAAATTTACAGAAATAAGCAAAACACAAGAAGCCGAAGTAAAATACCATAGTTTAAACAGATTCACCTGAGAAATGTTAAAGATAGAATCACGGATAAGGGTGGGATTCAAGTTCTGGAGAATATTTTTGAATGGGGTCTCACACATCACTCTTCACACATGTAACACAACTTCTTCATATGGTCGGTTCTAGAAATCACACAGACTAGATCAGAGCCTGTCAGCTATTTCTCAGATCACGTGTAGTAGATCAGCATGCAAAATTTTAACAGCAAAAGAATCAACTAGTATGCTTGTTTAAAACACAGACTTTGGAAACTCATCCACAGAAATCAAAATTTGGAGTAAAGGCAGATGTCTGCATTGTTAACAAACACCCGGAGTATTTCTCACATTGGTGGCCTAAGGACTATTTTATTGCACAAGAAATATTTAGGATAAGCTTCTTGAAAGCAGTCTTATTTTCCTTTAGCTTCTTCTGCCTACAGGAGCTCTTGGAACTGATTGGCTGCTAAAAGTGTATTTGTTTCATAACTGAAAGACAAAATAAATGAACAAATTAGAATCTCACCTGGAATTTAATTTAATTTAATTTTAATTATTTCTTTATTAATCTATTTTTGATATAGTGTCCAATCTGTTACCTGGGCTAGAGAGTGCAGTGGCATCATCATAGCTCACTGTAACTTCCTACTCCTGGCTGGGTTCAAGTGATCCTCCTGCCTCAGCCTCCTGAGCAGCTGAGGCTACAGACACTTCCCACCACTTCCTGCTAATCTTTTCTATTTTTGGTAGAGACAGGGTCTCACTTTTGCTCAGAATGGTCTCCACTCCTGAGCTCAAGGGATCCTCTTGCCGTGGCTTCCCTGAGTGCTAGGATTACAGGGGTGAGCTCAGCCTAACCTGAAATTTAAAAAAATAAAATGTGTGGACAGAAAACAAGAAAGTATTTTTGTCATATGCAAATGTGACAAAAAGCCTGTCAAGATTTTCTATACCAACTTTAGTATATTCATTACTGACATCCTTTTTTCCACAATTCCCTAATTCTTCATTATGGATAAATAATAATATTCAGGAAGTACAAACTAAATAAGTCATAGCTGTTAAAAAAAATTCACAACCAAACAAAACTGTTTTTGAGTTTACCAGCGCACCTTTCCATATGCTGCTCCCTGCATTTCACATGGTCTGTCTTTAACTAATGAGTTCCGGTCTGTGTTTGGTATACAAATAACTTGTCTGACAGCTCAATCCATTTGAAAAGTGACAAGAATGACAATGGCTTCCTTCCATTGCTGCTCTCTCTCAGAAAAATGTCACATTGTCTGCTTTCAGAGGTAGTTTAATTTCAAGGCCTAACCAATTGAGGGATGAGAAGTCTTTTCTATCTTGCAGATTTGGGACAGCTTACAGATATGTCTTCTTTCTATATTTTAAGATAGTTCTTTTGTGGATGATTGGGAGTTTTTTAATTCTTCCATAGAAAATTACAAGAAAACTTTCTATCCAGACATTTAATTGTAACATCCATACAGACAATAGATTAAAGAGTATAAAGTACTTTGGGAAAATTAACGACATAAAACAAACAAAAACCAATTATGATCACGTGCAGCATTAACTGAGGAAAATCAAACAAATAGAAAGTAGTTAATACATCTGAGTGCCAGGATAGAAAATCAGAATAAGCATCTCAGTGCCTCTTTCTCATGGTTCCTTCAATACTCCTTTAGAATTATGTGATAATTAAATATCACTTTACATTTTTTTAAGTTTTTTAACAGAAACCTATAACAATTGGATTAAAATTTCTTACTTAGATAACAAAATACAAATTCTTACGACTCTAAGTACAATTCTTATTTTTTTTAATTGTTTATCTGTTTATTTTTAATTGACATATAATTGTACATATTTATGTAGTACATAGTGATGTTTCAATGCATAATCCACAGTGATCAAATCAAGGTAATTAACATGTCTGTTATCTCAAATATTTATCATTTGTGTTGGGAACATTCAAAATCCTCTCTATTTGCTATTTGAAAATACATAATGTATTATTGTGAATTATAATCATCCTACAATGCTTTAGAACACTAGAATTTGTTCCTCCTCTCTAGCTGTAATTTTGCATCCTTTAATAAATATCTCCCTAGTTCCCCCTCACCCCATTACCCTTCTAAGCCTTTAGACAGTTCTAGTCTTCTCTTTACTTGTATGTGATCAACTTTTTTTTTTTTTTTTTTTTTTGTCAAACGATCTATGAACCAGGTGTATGGTGCCCCATGATCAAATTAATGTACACAGCTATGATTTATAATAATAATAAAAAAAAGTTACAATTCCTATTATTTCCCACCAGAAAGCATCTTGAGGCTTAATTACATATATATATCTTACCTTTTAAGGGAGCTCACTTATCTTTCCATTTTATGTGGGAAAACTAAGAAAATGCTAATTTCCATCTATAGGTAGTATTGTGCAAAAACGCAGCAGAGGGAAAAAGAACATGAAAATAAATGAGGAAAATACTAATAGTTAATTTTATTAGATGCTAATTAGGTGCTAGTCAGACTCTAATCATTTTATGTATATGAACTTACTTAAATCCCAGGACAGCGTTATATAGTAGCTTCAGCATGTTACAGTTGAGGAAAATGAGACACAACTGGCTTCAGAGACTTTCTATCAATTTACATTCAGGATATTTTAATTTTAAAGGAGGTGAGGAATGATGTGAATTATAAAAGCTGTATTTAATGTCATTACAATTCAACATCAGGCTGGCTGAGGAGATGAAAGTGAAGAAATGCTTCATTTCATTCACTCCGCAAGCAGTTTTTGCAAATTACTGTGTGCCAAACATGAGAATCATTTTGAAAAATGTGAAGATAAATAAGCCTGAATTTCCTCCTTCAAGATATTATGGAAGTATAATTAATGATAACAAAATTAGTAATAATAAAATAATATTATAAAATATGATATTACGGAAATAATTATCAAAAATGTGCTATAAATTGTTTTCTAAATATTTGCATAGAAACTCTGAGGCAGTCGCACTCTGTTCTGCCTCAGGGGAGTAGGGATAAACATGAATAAGGAGAGAAAAAGAGAAAAATTGAAGTTTAAGGTGAAGATTACAAATTAAGTAGGAATTTTGCAGGCAGAAATAGCATGAGTATAGGCAAAACAGCATACAATGTCAGGGTGGAGAGGTTAGTCTCAGGGTAGAGAAGTAATTCTGAATGGAGCACAGCATGGGAGGTTTGGGGGGTCTACTGCTATGATTGGCCAGGCAGCTGTGTTTATAGAGAAGGGCTTTACATGGGGTAAACATTATCCTGTGTATATGAGCTTATCTCAGAGAAGATCACTGGCTGCACTTAAGTTTGTGTAAGATAATCCTGCAGACAGAGGGAAAATATGATGGTGATGGTTAAATCTAAAATCAGAGAGACCTGCTTAGGTCTTCCTTCTACAAGTGGGAAGAAAGAACCCAAGCATGAAAAAGGAGGGTGGGGAAGAAAGTCTAGTGACTTATTGGACATAGACCCTCAAGGCCAGAGGACAGTTAACCATGAGAAGTGAGGAAGAGTAAAAAATGAAAGATAATAGTGCTAATAACTGGTAAAGGTAATACTACTATTAATTAATGATTACGGAGCGCTTACAATGTGCATAAACATTTTAAATGTCTCAATTAATTTAAGAGGGTCTTAAGTTTTTTGTTTTGTTTTGTTTTGGAAACAGAGTCTCACTTTATTGCCCTGGGTAAAGTGCTGTGATGTCACAGCTCACAGCAACCTCAGCTCTTGGGCTTAGGTGATTCTCTTGCCTCAGCCTCTCAAGTAGTTGGGACTACAGGCACCCACCACAATGCCCGGCTATTTTTTGTTGCGGTTTGGCAGGGCCGGGTTTGAACCCGCCAAAGAGGGTCTTAAGTTTTAATGGATAACTGAGTGGTGATTCTCATTTCATAAGTAGAGAATAAAGGAGAAAGGAAAAATGTTCAGGCATTGAGAGATCACGTGTTTAATTTTTGGAATGTTTGAAAGGCCAGGTGTCTTTCAGATGTTGATATTTACTGTGCTGAGACAAGAGTCAGAGAGGGAGACAGAAATGTAGGGCTCTCGTTTGTGGAACCATGATGCTTCATAGAATAAGAAATATGATGAAAAAAGGTCTAAATTCCTGAACCATAAGTAGTCAGACTTAAGGGAAGCGAGAAAGGATAAAAATAATAATAAGCAAAATGAATTGAAAGGAAAATCGGAGTAAAAAAGGTAAGAAAGAAGAGAATTTAAAGAAAAATAGTGATAAAAATACTAAGTTATTCATACAATTAAAGTCAGATGTGAACTGAAAATAATCAAAGCTTTAGGATTTAGAATGTTCTTGGTAAATTTTAAGAACACAATCTCAGTAGCATAGTAAACATGAGAAAGCGAGAGAAAAGGGAAGAAGTGGAGGCCGTGAGAACTGTGGTGGTGGGGGCTTTGGCACAGAGGCAGGAATCCAGGCTGGAAGGTACAGACAAGGGTAGCATTAAAGGTTTGAAAACATAGATCAACTTTCACTATGGCGGAGCAGATGGAGCTGTTCAAGATGAAGAAAAACCACAGGGACAGGTAGTGAGTGAAGGTCAGAAGGATGCAGCAGACAATTATTAATGAAGCAGAGTCCTCAGGCAGGCCACCAAGTGAGAGGCTGGGTTTATAGAACGAAGCAATCACACCGAATTTGAAGTCAGACCCCTCGCTTTAATCCTAGCTCTCCAACTTTGCCATATGTGAAGCACGTAGCTAGCTTCTGTAGACCTGAGCATCAAAGCTGTCAAATGGGAAGGTAATGGTAACTTCCCTCAGTGTTACCAGGATGATCAAATGAGATAAGGTTTGGGAAGAGCAGACCACACTACCACCAGGTAAGTACCCTCCAAGAATTAACCATTACGTCCAGGAGAGATGTGCAAGGAGTCTTGTGGAGCGGGGCAGGATCACTAATCATTGTCATTAAAACAAAAAGAGGAAAGAGAAGGAAACCTTTATGATGCCATCCTAACAATAAACCTGTATTCTTAAGATACATGGAACTTGATTTTATTATTTTAAAAAATATTTTAATGAAGCAATTTATAAATATTCTGCATCTTTAAAAGTATTAATGTTCAGTTATTTGTTGCCAAGTGAAATAAATATCTTTCTTTGTATTCTAAATCACACTAATCACAAATATTTAACTCAGAGGGTTTTCTTAGTCCTCCCTTAAAATGGTGCATGGTATGGACGTAAAGGAACCATGATTACCTCTGTTATGATTAAATCTCTCCAAATGAATAATCTCAAAATTTCATATCTTTTACTTAACTTTTCCTTAAAAAATGCCAGCTGCAGGATTACACCCTGGAGCTGGCTTCTATCCTTTGTATGGTCTCTGTTCTTCTGTTTGGAGACTAAGGCATTTTGGTTAAAAAATAAAAGTGCAACTTACATAGTAATTCTGTATTGCTAAGAAAAATGGATTCCAGGATGTTTCCTTCTATTGTTAGGAAATATTGCCTGTTTTATCTTTTAGCAAGTCTATCCTCACTCTCATGCTGACCACATTGAATTCAAAGAGTAATTTGTTCTCCCATTTTGATTCTTTTTAAAGAAATGTTTTATAAAATAAATATATGAGAGACTCATGCTTTGTGTTCAGTCATCATAGGAAACATTGAAAATGGAATAATTCAGCCACAGCACCTGTTATTGGGGTAATATATACATATAATGAGTGGTCCATTATATATATCTCTGTTTCAAAGAGATGTTTATAGGAACTAGCTTATGCAGTCTGCAGCAGAGCTAAAAACACTGTGACTATATCTCTGATGAGAAACCTGAAGTGAAGAAAATAAAATTATTTTTCCTTAAATCAGATTGCAAGATTCAGAAAGACTAAACTACTAAAAGCTACATTGTTCAAATTATTTTTGAAAATACTCAAGGTATTTTTGAGAGCTTTTGTGAAGATTTACCCTTTCATAAAAACACTGAATAAATAAATAAATAAACAAAACAATTCGTCACCTTTTTTCTTTGTTTCTTTCATCAGTACCATAAACAAACATCTGCAAAGCTGCTTATATTTCGTACAAAATCTGCTTGCAGAAGAGTGACTCCATATTAGAGAATATAACCTCGGTATTTCCCTCTGTTTATTTCCTTAAAAGTCAGCAAAAGTGAGGCAAATATTAGACTGTCAACACATTCAGATTGGACTCAATTAAATCAAGCAAACATGAATCATTTCTGATAGGCCAAGTAGATAGCCAGTAAAATTTACGAGCTATTAATAAAGATTAACCAATCAGTGCCATAATGCCACATAAGCATTGTCCATGTATGTATCTCATAAAGTTATTCCACATTATTTTTCCTAGCGTGGAATATTTTCAAAATATTTCAAAATATACATTCATTGGCAGGAGGAATCATTCTACCCAAGTGTTTATTCTAAGACTAGTGACTTGGGAAATAGTCTTCTGAAGAGAAAGAAGTTCTGATGCATATTGTGACTTCTGAGTGTGTAGTAAGACTTTCCCGTAGTGTCTGGATTGCTCCTACATGAAGAATGTCTTGTGAGAAGAGCAGAAAATTTTTTACACCACAGGAGAGTTTAGTTTAGGGACGTGTCAAAAGATTTTCAATAAAAATGAAATCCTCAGAATTATATGGCTACATCTTAAAATAAAGATCAAATTAAACAGTAGAAAATAATTCCTTACACTACACATTGAAGCTCATAGGTAGAATATTATACTTTTAAGTAAACCCTGCTCTACAAAGTAAAATGGGGTCTGAAGTCAATTTCCAATTTCAATCACCTTGCACATATCCACGTCAGGACAAGATTGAGAAACAGGGACCAGATTTATCATAATATCTGAAACCACTAAAAACAAAAACAAAATATAAATGAAAAAAAAAAAATAGAAAAAGTAAATAAAACCAAGAAAGCAGATAAACTGTATGAAACACTGGTTCTCAAGACACTGATTATCAACCAGCAAAGGAGAGTGATTCTGAGAGATGAAAAGTAATTAAGTGATTCTTCAGTTTGTCTGAGCTTGCTGACAGGAGAGATCCCTGAACATGGTGCAAGGAGGAAATAGGCAGAACCCTTTGGTCTCCCTGAAATGAAAAACTGGTTATTTAAAATCATGAAAGGTGTAGGGTGCTTGAGTTTGCGGGGCAGACCACTGGTAAGGTAAGAGCTACATAGATACAGCACACCAGTGATCTACAGAGGGTACCTCCAAGTTGTAGGCTAAAGATATTACCTGAGATAGAGAAAGATTCTCAGAACTTTTGTCCTCACTGCTATGGCAAAATTAGACCTACGTAAACACTCCTCTGATCTGCTAAGAACATCTTAAAAGCAAGATGCAAGAAATAAAACTGCTTCCAAATAATTGTAACTGTATCTCAGAACTAAGATCAGTAATATTTATATGCACATAAAAATATTCAGTACCACAAAATGATAAAATTGATAATCCCTGGCTTCTTTAGCAATTCTACCCTAAGTTCTATCCTATGTTCAAAGAAGCAGAACATGTGGTCTGTAATGACAAAGATCAACTAACACCTTCCAGGAAATAGCACCATAATAGAGTAGTATACAAGGGCATTAAAACAATGTTTGAGAATAAAAATATTGGCTGAGATTAAAAGATGAGCACTACAGAAGAACAGATTAGTGATTGTGAAATAAATAGAAATTCACCAAGATAAAACACAGAGAGAAAAAGATTGGGAAAAAAATTAATGAAGTATCAGTGAGCTGTGGGACAATTTCAAGCAGCCAATATGTAAGTACTTAGAGTCTTTAAGGAGAGAAGGGTATGTAAAGAAAAAATACTTGAAGAAATAATGACCAAACTATTTTCCAAATGTAATAAAAATTATAAATTTACAGAATCAAAAGGTTCAAAGTAATTCAATCATAGGAAACAGGAAAAAATTACGTAAGACATATTATAATCAAATTGCATAAACCATTGATATATATAAAATTTTAAAAGCAGAGGGGAAATGCATAATAAACAGAAGAGACCATAGACAGGCAGCCTCTCAGCAGAAGCAATGTAAGTCAGAGGGCGTTGAGTGATACCTTTAAAGTAATGAAAGGAAAAAAAACAAAACAAAACACTGCCAATTTAACTTAATACTGAAACTCATTTTTAAAAATTACTGTGAAATAAAGATTTTTAAGACACATCAAAGCTTAATTTCATAACTTCAATTTTCACTACAAGAAATATTGAAGGAATTTCTTGAGGCAAAATAATACCAGATGGAAATTTGGATCTGCACATAGGAATAAAAAACACTGAAACGTGGCAACTATGTGTGCAAATAGAAAGACTTTCTTATTATTTAATTCTCTGTAAAGGGCAATAAACTAAACAGCAACAACATATTGCAGGGTTTATAACATAATTAGAGTTAAAATGTATAACAGCAATGGCACAGAGAGCAGGGCAGTATAAATGGAAGTACACATTTGGAAGGATCTTATTCTATATGTGAAGAAGTATAACACTAGCTTCATTAAATTAAAGTTATATGCAGGGAGACTTCTGGTTCCAAAATGGGATTACAAAAGCAAACTGGGTTGACAAACTGGTTTTCTGTAGAGTACAGAAAACTCAAAACAAACGTACAGCACCAAGCATACATCTTAACAATAATATCCCAGATCTTAAATATGACAATAACACAGTGCTGGATCCATAGAGAAGTGAAAAACTATGAGCAGATGGCAGATGGTAAAAAATATTAGACTTCTACACCTGTGATGCCCCTCTGGCAGTCTTCCCTGCACCACGCATCCCTGACTTACAGTTTCTACACTGGAAAAAGTGTCATTGAGGTTCAAAACCAGCTTTTCTAGAATCCTGGGTTCCCTGGCAAGAGACTTGTCTATGCCTCAATCCATGGGAAGCATAATAAACACCCAAAGAGAAAACTTCCTGAGGACAGCTAGAGACAAAGGGAGGAAGTGGGACTACCATCCCCAGTCATGGAAACTGCTCTGTAAGTTGGCCAAAGGAGACACAATATCAGAGTGGATGTTTCACAGCATGGTGCTGCAGGAGGCATGTTCCACAGGTCCCCTAAAAATATTTCCAGATTTCCAAAGCTGCCAGGATATCCTATTTAGGACCTCACTCATTTGAGAAAGGCAACACTCTGCACCCTGAAACTTTATTCCAGGTGAGGCAAACCTTGGTTTGGGGTGCCACCCAGTACTGAAATGTAGCAGTGACTGGGGTTGGGGGGCGGGGGGGGGAAGACATTTAAAAATTACAAAGAATCTCTAAGCAGCGTTATCCAATAAAAGCCCAAACAAGCCAAATAAGATTAAAATAAGTAATTAATCCTTCATTGAAAAGGTATAGATATTTATCCACCACAGACAATAGGAAATAAAAACCCATGACCTTCCAAAACAGAAAGAAAATAAGAAATCACGGGCTGACTTTAACAAGATGGTGATATGTGAGCTCCCCAACCAAGATTTAATACAGCAATTCTAAAAAAACCTAGTGATATCCAAGATAACACAAATAGGCAATTCAGAACTTCAACACAGGAATTTAACAGACATTAAAATTTGTGTGTGTGTGTGTGTGTGTGTGTTCAAACAGAAATCCTGAAAGTGAGAAATACATTTGCTAAACTAAAAAAGTTTTTAAAGGTTCTCCACAGCAGAATATATTAAACAGAAGAAAGAGTTGGTGAGGTTGAAGACAGTCTATCTGATAATACACAGGCACTGGGAAAAAAATATAGAATTAAGGGAAGAAAGATCACCTACAAGATGAAGAAAATTACCGAAAAAGACAAAATCTATGAATCACTGGTGTTCAACAGGGAGTTTAGCAAGAACAAGGAGTAGAAAGCTTATTTAAAAATAATATATAAAACTTTTCACAACTTGAGAAAGAGAAGACCAAACATATTCCATCTAAATAAGACTACTTACTCAAGACAAATAATAATCCATTTCTCAAAGGTCAAGGACAAAGTGATCACTCTAAAAGCAGCAAAAGAACAGAAAAAAATAACATAAAAAAGTTCCAGCTTTTTTTGGTAATAGATTTCTCAACAAAAGGAAAAACCAGAAGAGAATTAGATAATATTTTTAAAGTGCTGAAAGGAAAAAAAAAAAAAAAGCCATATAAGGTTATTATATCCAACAAAGCTGTCTTTCAAATATGAGGGAGAGAGAATTTCTTTTCCAGACAAACAATAGCTGAGACAATTTACCACCATAGACTATTTTATAGAAAATACTTAAGAGAGTTCTTAAAGAAAACAAAAGAAAGGAAATTAGCATATTGAAGAAGCATCTGTATTCCCATGTTTATTGGAACACTATTCACAATAACCCGAATATGGAATCAACTTAAGTGCTTATCCATGGATGAATGGATAAAAAAAAATATTTGGCAGTGGCTCATGCCTATAATCCCAGCACTCTGGGAGGCCAAGGCAGGTGGATCACCTGAGCTCACAAGTTTGAGACTAGCTCAGCTTGAATGATATCCCCATCTCTAAAAATAGTTAGGCATTGTGATAGGGCCTATAGTCCCAGGTAGTCAGGAGGCGTAGGCAAGAGAATCACTTGAGCCCAATAGTTTGAGGTTGCTGTGAACTATGACACCGCAATACTCTATCAGGGGTGACAAAGTGAGACTCTGTCTCCAAAAAGTAATAATAAAATAAAAATTAAAAATAAAAAAATTTGGTATACATACACAATGGAATAATGACAGCATGTTGCTTGTAGCAACATAGACAGAACTGTGGGTCATTATATTAAGAGAAACAAGCCAGGCATAGACAAATACCGCATGATCTCAATCATATCTGAGAGCAAAAAAAGTGAATCTCATGAAAATAAAAAGTAGATTGGTATTCAAGGGGAGAACGCTGATTAACGGGTACAAATACACAGGAGGAATAATGACTATCATTACCGTTACTCCATGGTATATTTCAAGGAAGCCGTAAGAGAAGTTTTCAAATTTTCTTAGCATAAAGGAAAGAGAAATGTTATCTCAATTACCCTGATTAGATATTTATACATTTTATGAATGCATCAAATTATCACACATGCCCCCAAATATGTACATATATTATTATCAGTAAGGTAGTAAAAGTATGTATGCATTCTATAAATCCTAAAGCAATCTCTAAGGAAATTAAAAACAATAGATGAGCTATAATTTAGAAGGCAAAAAAAAAGGAGATAAACTATAATCATTAGAAAGTAATTGAAAGAAGGCAGAAGAGAGAAAAATAGGAACAAAGGAAAAATGTCACAAATACAAAGCAAAGAGCAATCATATCAAAATGTATACTGACATGAATGACTTAAATCTCAACTGAAGATAGACTGTTAGATCAGATTAAAAACCAAGATAACACTACATACTGTCTATAAGAAATCCACTTGAAATGTAAATATATGTTAAAATTAAGGAAATGAAAATATACATACCATGCTGACACTAAGCCAAAGAAAACTCAGTGGACTATTTTAATATTAGAGATATGTTAAAGTAGATTTCAGAGTAAAGAATATTAGAATGAAGGGCAAAAGGATCAATTTATTAAGAGAACATAATAATCATAAATTTTGTGTGCCTAATAATGAAGAAAATGTATGAATCAAAAACAAGAAAACTTGTAATGAAAAAATACATAAATCCAGACTTATGGCTTGACATTTCAAAACTCTTTTCTCAATAATTGACAGAACAGAGAAAATATTGGTGAAGATATAAAAATATAAACAATATAAATAATACTATAATCAACTTGCCCTGGTAAACATTTATAGAGCTCTCCACCATACAAACAGCAGATTGCACAATATTTTTAAGTGCACACAAAAAAATTTACCATACACTGAGCTACAAGTCTCAATAAATCTGAAAAGTTTAAAATGACCACAACAGGATTGAATTAGATATGAATAAGAGAATGCATGTGGACAATCCACAAATGCAGCAGAACCTTCACCGTGGGCTACCCTCCCTACCCTGACCACCTCTGTCAGCTGACCTGACATAGACTAGACGTGCAGCGGGCTTAGTTCCTGAGGTTGGCCACCTCCATATGTTGACCAGATTGTTACAGTCCCTTGGGTGGTCAGCTTACTGAGGCTCTACTATATTTGAAACTAAATAAAATATGCCTATATAATCCACAAGTCAAACAAGAAATCAGAAAAGCAATTTGAAAATGTTTGGAACTGATTGAAAATAAAAACACAACATATTGGTGGATTTTAGTCAATAGACACTTCCCTAATTATCTGCCTTGAGAGGCCCATCTCTACATTCTCTACATTTAACTTTCCATTTGTTCAGTTACTCTCCATCAGTTTTTCAGGTGTTGCATTTTTTTGTCTGGCCAGTAGTGCTTGTGACAGTGGAAAAGGTTGGGAAAAATAAAAAGGATTCAGCCTTGGCAAGTTTTATTGCCATGAACTCATTAAACATGTACTAATAGATTTTTCATTTATTAAATAATAGATTTTTGTAGCTTCTGTTTAAAAAGTCTCTCAATGAAAATTACAGATATGATATGCTTCTCATTTTTAATTCTTATCACAGCATTTTCCTTTAACTTATTTCAATTGTGGAGAATGATTTGTATGGGTGATCATGTACTGCAGTTACAGTATACGTACACCACTTTGACCTTTCAATTTTCTATTCATTCACATTAGATGTTAAAGAATGATAATGTTTTGTGACTGACACCTGCACATCGTCACATCTGTTTATTCTTAGCAATGAAAAATGCATCATTGATGTTTAAACTACACCCATATTGTCTAAAATTTTCTCTCTGATTTACATGATTAACTTATTTAATGAGGCAGAAAGAAAGTCTCCTGCATCGTGCTTAGTCACAAACAATGTGTGACTGGATAAATAGAAACTGCACATCAATCTCCCTGACTTTCGGTTATTATCTACCCGCAGGAATAACGTAAAAGCTTAATTCCATTGTTAAATTCATGAGTACACATTTTCACAGTGTGTCAGCTCCTATAACGAGCTTGGTGCTTAGGTTCTGGATTACTTTTGCTTGTCTATAGAATCTTAAATAAGATTTATTAAAATTCTGAACTTGTATATTTGTAGAAATCAATCATGAATGGCAAATTCATCAAAGAAAGCACAAAGATATTCAACCACATTTTATTGTAACAAGATGGAAAAGAAACTGGCAAGCTGGAGATGAGCTGGAAAGATTTAGATGACCTACCGTCTACTATCAGAGCACTTATTACAATGCATTTTAAATATCTATTTTATTTTCTTTTAAAAAAATTTACTGATGCATAGCAGCTGCATATAACTTCAGGGCATGTGATAATTTAATACACATGTATAACTTATAAAGATCTTATCAATGCCCTTGAGATGTCCATTGCCCTAAATACTGCTCTTTTCTTTAAGCTAGAAACATTTCAATCATTCTTTTCTAACTATTTTGAAATATATGTTATTGTTATATGTTACCCTAATGATCCGTCAAGCAATAGGTCTTATTTCTTGTATCAAACCATGTATTTGAATCCATGAGTCAACTTTCGTTCATATCAACTCCCCTGCATACACCCTTGTTGGCCTCTGTTGACCACCAGTCTACTCTTTATCTTCCTGAGATCCACTTGTTTAGCTCCCCCATCTGAGTGAAAACCCCAGCAGGCAAAAATTGGCCTTGCTAAGTCTTATACTTTCTACATAAAGCATATTTTCAAACATTGAGTAAGAATTAAGCAAATATTTGTTGAATTGATCAATAAACTATTGATAAATCTATATAAAAATGATATATTGATAATTATATATGCTTATGTAACATTATATTATATTATATTTATATTATTACATTACATGATATTAATTATTAATATAATAATTAATATTATTTGATTATATATAATTAATAATAAATAATTATTATATAATAATACATGTAATATAATACCATATACATAATATAATACAATACTGAAATAATTCAAGCCTGTAAGTTTGGAAAGTTCAATAGATTGCTTTTAAAATTTAAGTTTTTCATTAATCCCTACATACATAAAAATGTCGGATATCTAGGTGCATATAAAATTTTTTTTTCAATAATTCAAGGCTGTTTTTTGAATTATGTATGCTTTAAATTTATTTGTGCATCATTCATGTTAAATAAAGGATACAATGTTTCTAGAGCTTTTGATTCATTTGTGTGTTTTTGGTATATTTCACTTACAAACATAAGATTTCATGAAATTCACTTCCTAACAACATTTAAAAAATTCTGCAAACTATTAAAATCTAATTTTATTAAATGACGATGGCATATTAAATGATAATAATGAAAGTCTGACCTTGAATATAAAATAGAAGAAACATTTTTATTAAAATGACAATACAAAAATGTTAATTTGGCTCTAAAGAAAGTGTTAGAGGTGTAGTAGGAGGAAATAATAGATCTCAAAGTTGACTTCATAGGTTCTACTTATTTTCTTGCTCAGAAAATGTCACAGATACTTTCTGATGCCACAGGATTAAGATCTGAATCACATATCAATTTTTTCCGTTGTGAAATAATGCAAATAGAAGTCATACATTAATTATTTTATTCCTCATACAATGGTAGCAATTTCACTGGTTTGGAATTACTCATAACCTTCAACTAAATTTGGAAGAATATTGGATATTTTCAAGTGAGTAGGCTTTAGTTTTTTGTTGTTGTTTGTTTTTTGATGCTTTAAGAAACATTGAACATATGGGTGAGAAATTAAATTATTTGATCTCAGAATTAAAATTGTTTAAATTCCTACCAAAGATACTGTTTAATAGTGCTATTGTGTGTTTAAGAACTGTTCAAGTAGTATATTTTATAACCATGGTAACAACAAACAGAAATGAAGAGCTATTTACAGAGGAAGTATAAACAGATCAAATGGTTTTGTGAGCAACAGAGTCGGTTATTAACATCCAAGGCTATTTACATGATAAAAAGAACCAATGTAAGAGAATAAATTTATTCTTAAATATAGGTACTGAAAAACCTTTAAATTTTATCAGATTTGTTCTTCATTTTCAAGTTACGGAGCACAGTACTTTTAGAAGTATTTAATTTTTGGAGTCATTAATTCCTAAAAAGACACATATTGGCGGTAAAAATTATCTCCTGTAGGACTTATGTCTCCTAATATTTTTGTGTGTTTCTTTTTTTCTTTTTATGTTACAAGCAGTCCGAGATACACAAAAAGTACTAATGTAAAGCTAGAAGAATTAGATTTTTATTTTTTTTTTTTACATTTGCACTGGAATGTTTATTGCACCTCAATTCACAACTGTCAAGACGTGGAAACAACCCAAGTGCCCACCGACCCACGAGTGGACCAACAAACTGTGGCATAGGTACACCATGGAGTACAATTCAGCCATAAGTAAAGATGGAGACTTTATATCCTTTGTATTAACCTGGATGGACTTGAAACACATTCTTCCCAGCAAAGTATCTCAAGAATGGAAAAAAAAAATTATCTACTGTACTCAATACTAATATGAAACCAGTATATAAACAACCACATGACCACAGGAAAGAAAAAAACACAGGTATAGTTTAGCAAGGGGGAAGGAAGGAGGCAGAGGGGTGGGGGAAGGCGGGAGGGTGATAGGTCGGAATCTCACCTAATGTGCACGATGTGGGATGTTCAGCACCTCCCCTGGGTGAAGGGCTCAACTACAATTTGACCTTTACCTCAGAAATGAAAACAAAGTAACCTAAACATTTGTACTCTCATATTAATCTGTAAAAATAAATTTTAGGTGCTTTCTTTGGCAGCAAATATACTAAAATTGGAACGATGGAGAGAAGAGGAATTAGATTTTTAAAACTGTGCACTTTTTCATACAAATTATTTTAAACTACAAAAAAAGTACAATGTGAATTTCTAAAATCCAGGTGAAAGCTAATTGAAATGGGGACTTAACATGAGATTCTTGTGTAGAAGTGATAGAGAAGTTAAAAGAGAAAATATAGAGACTAGAAAATATATCATATTAAATGTAATTGAGCTGGAAATTAGAATTTGAGCTGTGGGATGGTCATTGGGGAAAAGGAAACCAGTTAATTACAAAAAGAAAATAATTTGTTGCTCAAAATAAGCAAAACAATGGAAATAAAACTATACACACGGAGAGAGCACTTTGCCAGGGAAAATTAAATGGTATTAGCCAAAGAGTAAGACCTTGTTGTACAGCATCCTTGGGAATACTCTTGCCAGCACAGAAAGTCTCAATGGCTATTGGCACATCGCTCTTTATAGGGTGGAGATAAGTAAATTCTTTCCTGAATCCTCCTTATTTTATTTTTTAAAGTTACTTTATTGAGGTATAATCAACACACCATATAATGCCCTCATTTTAAAGGTAAAATTTAATGAGTTTGTTAAATATATTCGTTCATTACTTCTACCACAATCAAGATAAAAATACGTTTCTATCACTTCCAAGATTTTTCTCAACTCCCTTTCCAAGCTATACATCCATCTCTAGGAAGTCACATAATTTTAAAAATCATTTTTAACCTTTAACTTTTTATCATGAAAGTGCTTCTGAAATTGGAAAATAAAACATAGCTGAATTTTTGAAAAGTTAGTATTTCTTCCAAGTGCAATATATATAATTTTCCATAACTATGTCTGTATTTATTCAATCACTTATCACCTATATAAAATTTGTATTTATTTTAATGTGTGTTTTACATTAATCTGTACTCTGATTTCGTTATTTTACTTTTCTATTTCCCTCATTTCATACCATGAGCATCTCTCTAGGTTAAAACTCATTCACTCATTCCTTTAAATAGATATGTCTACTTTTAATAAACTATTCATTATTGACAAAATATGCTTGATTTCAGATTTTTATCATCAAACAATAAGCAGAAAATATCCTTTTATATAAAATGATTTATATATATTTCCATAGACATAAAATACATTTCTCAAATTAAAATTTCTGGCTAAATATGCTGAATATTTTACATTATAACTGATATTGCCAGGTTATACCAATTTAAATTTTTATTCAAAGCTAGAATAAGACTATGAACTCTACATACTGAAAGAGTTATAACATCCCTCTTATCTCATGTATATAATTTAAATTAAAACATGCCTAACAATACAATAAATGTAGGAAAATAAAACACAATTCTCACTTTTTCCATAATGACCATTTTGTAAACTTTTCAGTTTTTTCTTTTAAATTTTAATACATTTAAGGATTACAAGTTGAATTCCTTTACATGTATATGTTGTATGGTGAAAAAATTTGGACTTTAGATGTCCTCATTGTGTGAGTAGTATACATTTTTCATCTTTCACTATGTCCTAGTCTCCCTTCTTCTGAGTCTGGAATGTTCACTTCATATGCTTTTGTGTGGCCATAGTTTAGCTCCCACTTACAAGTGAGAATATGCAAAATTTATTTTTCTGTTCCTGATTTATTTCACTTAGGATAATGGTCTTCAGCTCTATACAAGTTGTTGCAAAAGACATTACTTCATTCTTTCTTATTGCTGAGTAGAACTTTGTGCTCTGTGTGTGTGTGTGTGTGTGTGTGTATGTACATTTTCTTTATTCACTCATCAGTCTATATTAGTTTATGGGCAATCAGGTTGATTCCATATTTTTATGTTCTGAATGGCATTACAATAAATATGAGTGCACTTATATTTTTTATATAATGATTTCTATTCCTTTGGGAAGATACTGAAGGATCAAATGGTAGATATACTTTTAGTTCTTTTAAAAACTCCATGCTGATCTCCAAAAAGATGTATTAATTATCTTTACACCAGTAATGTACACATATTTCCTTTTCACTGCATCTATGCTAACATATATATTTTTGACTTTTTAATAACGGCCATTTAATTTCTGTAAGATAGTATCTTATCAGGACTTTAATTCTTGTTTCTTTGATAATTAGTAATTTTAGCTTTTTTTATATTTGTATAGGAAATTTGTATATATTATGTATATTGGCAATTTGTATATATTCTTTTGAAAAATGCCTGTTCATGTTGTTTACACAGTTTTTCATTTTAATTTATTTATTTTTTGCTGAGTTAATAAAGATCCTTATATATTCGGGATATCAGTCTTTCCTTGGGTACATAATTTGTGAATACCTTCTCCAATTCTGTAGCTAGCTTCCTTGATTATTTCTTTTGCTGTGCAGAGCTTTTTATTTTAATTAAATCCTATTTGTCTATTTAAATTTTATTGCATTTGCTTCTGGCATCTTAGTCATAACATTTTTGAGTAGGCCATTGCCCAGAACAGCTTTCCTTAGGTTTTCTCGCCGTATTTTTATTGTTTCAGGTCTTGCATTTAAATCTTTAATCCATCTTGAGTTAAAGTTTATACACATGTAAGATGAGATACAGAAATCCAGTTTCATCCTTCTGCATATATTCAATTCTCACAGAACCATTTAATGAATAGTGTGTCTTTACCCCAGTTTATGTTTTCTGTCTGCTTTGTTGAAGATCAGTTTTTTGTATGACTGTATTTCTGGGTTCTCTATTTTGTTCCATTGATCTATATCTTGACTTTTATAACAGTACCATGCAGTTTTGGTCACTATAATATTTAGTGTTATATAATTTGAAGTTAGATAATGTGATGACTCCAGATTTGTGGTTTTTTGATTAGATTTGCTTTGGCTATTAAGGTTCTTTCTTGGTTCCATATGAAGCTTAGAATTAGTTGATATAGATTTGTGAAAAATCACATTGGTATTTAAAAGGGAATTGTGTTGAGTCTCTCAATAACTTTGGAGATTTTGGACATTCATTGCAACTATTATAAATTTTACTAACTTCTTGGTTTGACTTTCAGCTTGATTGTTATTAGCATTTAAAAATACTATTGATTTTAATAAGGGAAATTTTTTTTTAAAGTTTGATTTTGTAACCTGAGATTTTCCTGAATTAATTTATTAATTTCAAGAGTCTTTTCATGGAGTTTTTAAGGTTTTTCAGATATAAGATTATATCAGCAGCAGATCAGGATAGTTTAATCTCCTTATTTCTGATTTGGATGCCCTTTATTTCTTTCTCTTGCTTAATTGCTCTGGCTAGAATTTCCAGCATTATTTTGAATAGGGATTGTGACAGTGGGCACCCTGTTTGTTCCAGTTCTTAGGGGAGATGTTGAAATTCCAGCTTGTATTGATTTATAGTTTTATTCCCTTGTGGTCTGAAAAGATACTTTCTATAATTTTGATTTTAAAAATGTGTTAAGACTTGTTTTGTGGCCTAAAATGTGGCCTATCTGGAGAATGCTCCATGGGCTGATGAAAAGAATGAATATTTTATATATGATGACTGGAATGTTAAGTAAATGTCTATTTATTAAGTCCATTTTTATCTAAAGTTTAATTTAAATTCAGAGTTTCCTTGTTGGTTTTCTGTCTTGATTGCCTGTCTAGTGCTTTGAGTGGAGTTTTGTAGTCCTCCAGTATTATTATGTTGCTGTCTATCTTTTCTTTATATATAGTAATATTTGTTCATTGAATCTGGGTGCTCCAATATTGGGTCCATATGTATTTACATCCTCTTGATTAATTGATCCTTTTATCATTTTATAATAAACTTTCTTTTAAAAAAATGTTTTTGATTTATTATAAAATGTTTTATCTGATATAAGTACCTACAATTTTGGTTCCTGTTTGCAAGAAACATTTTTTTCTACCCCTTTATTTTCAGTCTATTTGTATATTTATGGGCAAGATGAGATTCATTTAAGCAGTGTATATTGATAGTTGAGTCATGTTTTATAATGGAAATATTGTAATGCTACCAGAAAGAATACCTCTTTTTAGTATACTTTTCTTCCTGGCAACAAATTATATAATTATTCAAGGAAATTTAACACTTTAAAGGACAAAAAGATGTTTTTCCATACTGACTTTAATTTTAATTTGAATTTTTCTCAGTCCTAGGTTAATCTGAGAATGTTTTCATAGATATATTAAACACTTTCATTTATTCACTCATGAATTCATCATTTAAAAATAAATTTCAGAGCTATATGCATATCATATGAAGGCAATAGTTGAATAGCACTTCTTTCTTAACCATAGCTGCTTTCTCATAGAATCTTATCACAATCTCTGTAGAGTTAGATATTAATATTATATTATTTGTCAAGTGAGGATACTAGAACATAGAAAATTTACTAAATTGTCCCAAGCTTACTCAATTAATGACCTGTTACCCTTTTCCTACTTCTGTATGCCTAGGGCACTAGTATGCAATCTGAGAATAGAAGTATGCCCTTTTTACATTTCTGACTGTTTTAGGTATGGGTTTCCTAAATATCTGCTTATGCAAAGTGGGATTGCTATTTGGTAATTTTTCATTTAGTGCTTAGATTCTTAGATTCTTATTAGATGCTAACCATGCCAAATAAAGGAAAAAAAAAAAAAAAAGTTTGTCTTATTTTGTTTTTCCCCACAGGAGTTGATAAAAGAGAGACCTAAGTAACTAGATGCAACCAACATTCTCTGGGATGAAAGGAAACTACATAGAAAGTGCTAGAAACAGAATTAGAGTTCAGATGTCTGGGGAAGCTTCTTGGAGGATGTAGCACCTGTGTTGAGTATTAAGACCACGCTCAGAGGTCAGGCCAAAAGGTCTCAGGATAGAAAGTTATACAGGGCAAGAAATTAGCATTGACAACAGCCTCAACATAAGTTATGACAAGAGGCAAGCAAGAAAAGAGAAAACTTTTTCACAGCTGCAGAGAGAAGTGTGAGAATAATGGTGGTTACTGCCAAATCTTAAAGGGTATTATAAGAACTTGAGTTTATAAAACTAGCAAAAGGAAACTCCAGTTAGAAACTATCCAATGAAGCGAGTGATCAGATGTGGATAAAGAAATCCCACTTAAGTTTTTCTAGCTTTAAAAAAAGGAATGGACGGGGCGGTGCCTGTGGCTCAAAGGAGTAGGGTGCCGGCCCCATATGGTAGAGGTGGTAGATTCAAACACATCCCCGGCAAAAAACTGCAAAAAAAAAAAAAAAAAAGGAATGGACTTGAGAGAAATATCATTCAGAAGAACTCCGAGGGATTCTCAGAGGTAATCTGAGATAGAGGAATAAGGTCCTCGAGAAGTCTTAGTGCCTGTACTGTTGAAGCCGGCCTTTCTCTTTGCCTATGTATTACTCCCCAAAACTACAAAACTGTTCTCTCAGGATTTCTCTTTCCACCTACCCACTCACACATTCATTTATTCAACATTTATTTATTCATTCAACTATTATAACTATTATTTTGCTCCATTTGTGTGCCAAATACTGTTACAAACCCTGAGCATACAACAGTCAGAAAACAAAGTCTTTGCTGTCATGTTGCGCTGCAATTTCCTGCACTTTATAAAGTGCTTCAAGGTTTAATTAATCTAGGACAATTTGCATTTTTCAGCACCCACAGAAATGACTTTTGGTGACATTTCCATCACTAAGTCAAAGAGTGAGATATTTTGAATCAACAAATATATATCATTTTCTTAAAATTGCATTGAATAGCTAACTAATTGCTTTCCTACTTGTAATATCACTTGCACTTTCACAGTCTCAACACTTGCCTATAATCTATTTTCTACAAAGCTCTATCTTGACTATTTTACCTACACTATCTTATTACTCCATGTAATAACAAAATAAACTCAGGATTGTGACAGCCAGAATAATGACCTCTCAAAAAGGTTCAGGTACTAATCCCCAGAATATTGGAATAAGTTATATTACACTACAAAAAAGGACTTTGTAGATGTAATTATTTTAAGGACCTTGACACAAGGAAATTATTCTAGCTTATCTAGGTGTGTTCAGTCTAATGACGGAAACCCTAAAAAGTGGAGAGTCTTTTCCTGCTGTGGTCAGAGACATGTGACAATGGAAGGAAGGTCCCCAAACTGGCAGCTTAAAAAGTATTCCTGTTGCTGATTCTGAAAGGGGTTGGGGAGGGGGACTGTGTACCTACTGGGGTTTTTCTCCATGTAGCTCTTCAGAGTTTTGTCTTCTGTTCCTGCTACCTCAGGCCTAGATGTGGAAATAATTCCTTGCTCTTCCTGGTCCCAGGGTCCCGTGCTATCCTTCCTTCATCCCACAAATACTACCCAGAGCTTGTAAATTGTCTCTTCATTCTCCTCAGAGTATCCAGTTAGAGAAGGCTATTTCTGATGAAGACACTGATGGAATAAATTCAGATAAGAAAAATAAGGAAAGACGGAAGCCTTTTTAGTTCTTCTATTAGAGCAGTCCTGTGTCTCAGGTCATTCCAGAGAAATAAACGCATTAGCACCCACTATAAATTAATTCTTATAATACAATTTATCTTTTATATAGTCCCTTTTTAAAATTTTGGAATAATATGATGGCTGAATGATTACATTACATAGTTTGCTTTTGTAAGGATAAAGTCTGATTTGCAGTTGTGTCTGTCAGTGAGGGAGTGGGCCATATGCCCATGCAATGTACCCACTGAGTGGGGACTTACCCAACTCCTATACTCACTTCCCCCTACTTGAATTTAATACATTATTCTCTCATGTGAGTATGTAGTTGTCAATCTATTACTTTCAATTTACTACTTTTCCTTCTTTCTCTTTATCTTTCTCACCTTAACTCTAGGTTACTGGTTGACTTGACTCAAACAACTGAATTTCCAGGACAAACTCTCACTGCAAGAAACAGGTGTATACAAGAAATCAGTCCATGCTTTATTTATCTGGAGCCACAGCTGCTAAGTATGGTATTTCAAATAAGGATACTTGAAATGCCAGAAGCAGAATCTGAGTAAGAAACATCAGAGTCACAGTTTTAGACAGACCTCGTACTTCTGTTAGTTGTAAACTAGCAATCCCACCAACTTATCACTACTGAACAGAAAATGGAAAAACTCTCAAGGCTCTGATCTGATAGAGTAAAATTATTGACTTAAAAAAAAAAAACTTCCAACTAAAATCATTATGTCTGACACAGTAAGAAATTTCATGAAGTCCAGGTATAACATGTTCTTGTTGTAAGAGTTTGAAGCAATGTGTCAAAAGGTACCATGAAGAATCAGGAAATAGAGTGGTAGTCTTCAGAGAAATAAGCTATTATAAATGCAACAGAATTATTTTGAAAGTTCTAAGTCTTTTAAAATATTTATTTACTCTTAAATATTAGGATAGCATCTGTATGTAACATAAATACTTATTAAAAACAAACTAAAAATCCCATGAGGCTCTCCAATGGGACATAATAAAGTATTATATTCTAGTGTAGGCCCTGGTAGTAGTCCATTGTCCGTGTAGAACGATATACAGTTTAAATAAATGAGGTGTCTCTTGGTGACCATTCATTCAGGATTCTATTGCAAATATGACAGTTACTGGGAAGCCGTATTTTTCATGGTCTATTCAGTGGGGTGATAGGAAGCCTTGGGATAGGCTGAAGAATAATATCTTACCCTTGGCAAGGCAATGGACTACTCAGTGTTAGTTTTCTCATCTGTAAAACAGTTCAGGTATAACTTGATATGCCCTGACCACTTCCTAAGTTCTTGTGTAGCTCAAAAGAGAAAACACATGTGAGGAGGCTTTATGAAACTACCAAAAAAAAAAAAAACAAAAAAAAAACCTATGTATTCCTAAGGTAAGATATACATAGAAGACAAGAGATTTGGGGTTAAATTTATCTGCCATCTACAAGAGAATCATAAGGCTATATCTCTAAAATGTTAGTAACCCTGATTTGAGTTATAGTTGCTTTAATTTAATGATCCTGTAAAGAAATTCTCAGGTTGAGAAGCCTTTGACTACTAGACTTCCAAGTATATTCCATAGAAATGCATAAGTCATAGAGATCTCACTTGACATATTTGTGCTTTTCAAAGTAAATATTGTCAACCATGCAAGTAACAAATATAAATTTTAAAACAAAGTATTGATAGAACACACACATTCTGTTCCTTTCTAAAGTCAAGTCCTAACCAAATTTTCCAATTCAGTTGGCTGGTTGTAAATAGCATGAGTGCCTAATATTAGAAATTAATACAGTTACTTTATGTCAATCTCCCTATGTACTTTTTTTTGGTTTGGGTCAGTGCTATAATTTTTTTTCCATCAACTCATATAAATTAACCTTTCTGTACCCATTTAAAACAGAATTTTCATCAATTATTATCCCTATTAAGGCAAAAGAACAAGCCATGACTTAACAAGGAAACTAGTATTTAAAATAATTCAGACTAGCATTACCCAGTATTTAAAATAATTCAGAACAGTATTACCAAATTCAAGATGTTTGCACCAGCGATTGTAGTTGCAGATGAAGGTTGTACAGGTTGAACAGTCTTAATCCAAAAATCCAAAGTCTTAAGAACTCCAAAATGTGAAATTTTGAGCACTGATATACCACCCCAAATGGAAAAATTTCAGACCTGACCTCTTCTGACACGTCATGGTCAAAATAAAGGTGCACAGCACAGTTTACTCAGCATCCTGAAGGGAAAAGAGACCCACCTAGCCCTCGTCAGCTGTGAGACAGCCCAAGCGGCTCTGAATTAAGGCTACCAGAATGACACTGAAGATGATGACATCATTAACCCTGCAGAAAAACTGCTTGTAGAAACATGGTTTTAAAAAGTACAATGCATTTATTGGAAAACTAGAGCAACATTCATTCATAACATGAAATCATGTCAGTTTATAAAATCAAGGAGGGATTTATTAGATAAAATTCTTGTTACTGAGGCGCATGACTCTGGAGGAAACATTTTTAAAAGCCATCCAGTAAAATGCCATTTCATCTCTAAAAGACTTACTTCTGGTCCCTCAACTGCTTCTCATGTTTCTTCTCACCAAAGAAAATAAAATATAGCATAAAGTAATCTGTTAATTCAAATATGGTACCCTGGGTGGAGTCTAAAGTCTACTGCTGTTTGCTGTTGCTGCTGTTTAGCTAATACTGGTATGTGACTGAGATGCTTACTTGCTCTGAATGCATTTTCTCAGTGTATTAAGGTATTCCATTTTCCTACTGTTAAGTATTTACATGTGAATAAGTATAAGAAAATGTTTGCTTAATGGTAATGTATAAACTCTGAGTCAGGAATGGTAGTTATGCAAAACAACTATAGATTGTCCACATGAGTGACTGAGAGAGTGACACCTTTTCTTTCTGACTGCTCAATGTCAGAAAGTCTTTCTGACTTATCTCATACACATGTTTTTCGCCATACAAAAAACAAAAGAGGGAATTGTTGGACCCTGCCATGTGCCTGAGGCCTAGTGCAACTTCCTGAGCCTGACCAGAAGTAGATCCATGGAGCTACTTCCATGTAGCAATGACTCAGCAAGGCCCGGCCTGAAACTGCCTCTACCTAGATACAGCCAACGTAGTACCATGCCATTGGCCCAACCCTGTCACGCACCTCATCCCACCCCTTCTTTCCCCGCCCCTTCCCCATGCTCTACATAAGCAGCTGCTTGATGCAATAAAGTCGGGTTCCTGCTTAAAAAAAAAAAAAAGAAGAAATGAAATCAGAAAGGAAGAGCAAAGAGAGGGAAGGAGGGAGGAGAGTGGGGCTTTGGTGTGTGCCACACCTTTTGGGAGCAAGACACGATTGTAAGAGGGACTTTACCTAAAAAATGCAATCAGTGTAACCTGTTTTATTGTACCCTCAATGAATCCCCAACAATAAAAAATAAAGAAACGGAAAAAAAATAAATAAATAAAAATAAAGACAGAGTTTCTCTCTGTTGCCCTGGCTAGAGAGCTCACAGCTCACAGCAACCTCAAAGTCTTGGGCTCTAGCAATCCTCTTGCCTGAGCCTCCTGAGTAGCTGGGACTACATGTGCCTATCACAATGCCCAACTAGTTTTTCTATTTTTAGTAGAGGTGGAGTTTCACTCTTCCTTAGGCTAGTCTTGAACTCCTGAGTTCCAGCGATCTACCCGCCTTGCCCTCCCATAGTTCTAGGATTACAAGTGTGAGCCACCGCACCAGCCCATGTACAAAATTATTAAAAATATTGTGTAAAATTACTGTCAGTCTGTATTTATAAGGCATATATAAACCATAAATAATTTTTGTGCCTAGACTGAGGTCCCTTCCCCCAAATATTTCATTATATTTATGCAAAGATTTCAAAATCTAAAAAAAAAAAAAAAAAAAAACCAACTTAAATTTGAAACACTTATGGTCCCAGGAATTTCAGATAAAGGATGTTCAACTTGAACATCAGTTTCCTTCTCTCTCCAGATCTCCTCCTGCATAGAAATAGGAGCACTTCCTTCCATACCCTCATTTCTATTTCTAGATATTATTTATGCAGCCAAAGCTGTTTTCACGCTTACTTCTTGATTTGCCATTTCACTAGACCTCAGTTGTTTGTGAAATATACATGAATTTGACTATTCTTATAATTATAACATTGCAATTTTTTGAAGGTAAAGTTCCTCAGAAATGTAGCCCACCTATGACCTTCATCCAAGAAAGTTGTAATATTTACATTTCTTATAAACTAAAGATTAGATTTGTATGATGAAATAACAAAGTTAATGTTCTAGCTATTATTTTTTCCTGACATAATCTAGTGTGAACTAAAACATATGAGTACAAATCCAAATATTATTATGGTAATATATATCAGGAAAATTTATGTTTGGACTTTGGACCTGACCAATGAATAATGTACTTTAAACCTATATATTCAAACCTACAGATTTAAGGTATAAGTATTGCTTCAAATATCAAGCCAGTAAAGGAGAAATGCTTGGCATCTTTTAAATTAAAGAAATTAAAAATTATCTTCAGTATCCATTTTATATAACTTCTATTTTCTAGTAACTAAAGTCAGAAAAGAAGTAAAACATTAAAAAGTGAGTGTCTGAGTTAGTATTTGCATGTGTTTTGTTTCTTAATCATCTTTTAAATAAAGATGCTCCCCACCCTCTTGGGCAATTTGTAGTGTCATCATTACATCTATATGTTACAGTCCATGGCAGAGAAAGTAGAACGCAATTTACAGATAGGGAGATCAAAGAATATTTCAGAAGTGAGGGAATATGACTTAACTGAAGAGTGACAGATGATTACACTTTGCTTCAAGCCACCTGTAATATTAAAAATAAATTAAATCCCTCAGAAGAAAAGCAAAGCTATTCAGTTTCCCCACCCACCCGCAAGCTTAATGGTTATTACTTTTGGACTAGCAGCTTAGAGAAATATCCTTACATAGACTGATTCTTTCAAAGCTTGAAAGAAAACTTCATGGGGGGAGAGGGTAGAGCAATCTTCTCAAATATGCTGAATACTAGAATTTCTAATCTTTCCACATCCATATCTTGGACTTGGCTTTCATTACTTACACAAAAGCGAGAGCTTTCTTTATTTGGTTATACTTGCCAGTCTTTCAAATTTATAGCTAATTTTTATTCTAAAAATGTACTTGAGAAATAATGCTTTGTTGAATAAATGCACTAGGAGAGTTTACTTAATTTAAACATGCAGTTTATGTCAAAATTTCATATACATTAGGCTTTGCCCAGAACCTATTATGTTGACTGCAAGACAGGACAAAGGGACATCGAGGATGTTCTCAAACTTGCTGCCCCCCACCTTGAAATCAGACACAATCTTTACAATCAATTACAGAGAAATACAGAAAGTTACATAAAGAACACTGAGGAAAATAGTCATTTTTTAAATTCTCTTTGCCTGGACTAAGACTGGCTGTGGACGTAAGTGGATTAGTCATCTGCATATATTGAGTACCTTAGAGAGATTATACAATTCTCCCCTAATGTCTTTATTTTTGCACAGAATTCCTTTCAGCAGGTGATCTATTTGTCCCATTACCTATTAAAAAATAAGATAAAACATTCTCTTCTTCTGGGAAAAGGACAATAATGACACTAAACAAGTTTAATTCAACCAAAATCTGTTAGGTCAACAACTCTGTTCTAAGTATAGGGGAAAGAGACTTGATTAAGGCAAAGGAAACTCCCTCACAAGTAATTTACAGAGTTGGAGCAAAGCAACCCTATTGGTCATCAACTGCCACAACAGTGGTGCATAACACATTGTGGGTTAACATTTGATGATCAGGAAGACTATGAGTAACATGACAGGGTCCACATGGCTATATGCCATGTCTCTTTCATTGTCCAACAGGCTAGTTTGGCCGAGTTCTCACGGCAATGACAAAAGACAAGAGTAAACAAGCCTCAATGTGCAAGTTCATTTCCAGCCTTTGCTTACATCTTGTTTGGTAGAGTCACATGGTCAATTTCAAAGTGGGCAGATGCCACAAAGTAAAATTGCAGAAGGATACAGGGAGGGCTCATCAATGGGACCATGTTTTTTCTATATCAATCTAACACAAAAATTGTATATAGAAATACATGCGGTGTAGTAAGTACAATATCAGAAATGACGAGGGAGATGGTAGAGATAATACCATTTAAACAACTGACATGTAGTTAAAAGAGTCTTGATGGAGCAGGCTATCTCGGAAGAACTAAGATTTAAAGATAAATCAGCATTTGCCAGGCCATGGGGAGGTAAGGGGATTTCAGATATCGTGCATATGTAAAAAGAGTGTCACGGGTAACGATAGAAGGCCAAGTGCAGGTACGGGTGGCTGGGATGGCCTGGATGCTGGAGAGTGTCATCTAAACCTCTGAGTGATAGGAAATTGGGAGACACACTGTGGAGAGGCACTCCCTGCTGGATAATTCTTATGACTGCAGGTTTTAATTGAGTGGGAAAAGGAGGAATGAAACCCAGAGGGTATGCTCAAATGAAAGGAAAAAAAAAGATGTAAATAGCAACCAAATTTAATTTTCATTTTAAATGAAAAATATGCACAGACACATGAATGATTTATTCTGAGCTAAATTTCTCATGTAATTTGTGATTTACCACACTCCTCTACATGTAAGTGCATTTGCCCCACCTCTTCTCAGAATTTTAATATACTTTTCAAGTTCCTGTAGAAAGCCTTTCTACATTCTGTACATATGTAATAACCACTAGATTGCCAAAACAAAAACTTAAGATGGTCAGTTGAAATATAGCAATAACAAGACCCAGAATATTTACAAAACTGGGTTTTCTAGTTTGGTGTAATGAAAATGAAGGCACTGTCCTAAAATAAGCCCATGTTACTACTATGCAAAGTAAATGTAATGATGATGAAGAGGTGGAGGAATAGAGGTACAGCTCAGGAACATGGAGCACTTGAGAAAATGGGGATGAGCGAGGTTGACAGCTGTCAATGAAATATTTGTAGTCAATTGAACTTCACTGAGCTTTGCAATTGCTTCTCAAAATCTATTCACACACACAGATCCATATGGGGCATTAATGAAGCATAAGAAACACCCCCACTTAAAGGAACACATGGTGGGTTAGAGAGGAGAGATGCACCTAAATGATGGCCTGCAATGTAATGAACGGGATATTAGGAGTTGGTTCTGCAAACAGAAGGAAAGTAGTGAGTATTTCTGGAGTTGTTTATGTTGCTGAGTCTGAGGTTTAACCGAGTGACAACTGACCTATGAAGTGAAAGACAAGGGAGAAAAAGGTCACCCCAACGTGGGAGAAATCACTGGGCACAAATCCATACATGTTCAAGCATATGACATTCAGAGAACTGCAAATAGCTAAGTGGAGTTGGAACAAGTGACACTGAGCTAAAGCAATGCAGGAGAAGGAAAGAAGCTAGATGCCCCCCTTCTGCTTTGTGGACTAATACAGTAACACTCAGGTTTACACAATTAAATACGGCATGTATGTGTGGATTTCACCATCTACACTGACACACAGGCTAACTCCCCTTAATCATGGATTGTATCAGATCCTTCTGATGCCCTGATTTCTACAAACTCTTTAGTTACATTTGCCTTTTCTTCATTTTACTCTTTTTCCTCACTCATTCCTCCTTTAAATGTCTCTTTGATTAGCTGTCTAAAAAATATTAAACTTGCCATACATTTTCAGAAGTTTCTTCATTACCCTGGGTGTAAAAATCTCAGTTGTTTGTGTGAAAAGAGGAAGAGAAGGTAGTCTTAATTATGATTCTTTGGTTGCAAGCAACAGAGACTGACTCTGACTAACATAACTCAAAAAAGAATTCATTTGAAGAACTAAACTACAGTAACTATTAAACCACAAGCTGGTGTAAGGCAGGACCTGAAAAATGAATCCTGAAGCCGCAGCAGTGGGGATTTGTGAAAGTCTCTGTCCAAGGCTGATTTTTCAAGCATTTCAGACTGCAATCTCCTACTGAGGAACTCTAAATAGGGTGCCAGAAGTGGTTATCTTGTCAACTGGACAGATGCCTAAAGTTTTTTCTAACCATAAGAAAGAAATGCCAGCACAATCTGTCAGCCAATAGGCAGAAGAATGTATTTCACTCTGGGTGCTGATAATGTCCTGTTGGGACCTCAAAAGTTTCCTCCTCCTTGACACCTCCATCGTGCTCCCATATCATCCTGGCTCCTATGATGGCCTTATGGGCATGAGTTAGCTTTTGGCCATTAATCTTGAATTCATATCTGTTACACTTGACCTGGTTTTACCACATGCAGGTGCTGGGTGTCTGTCCCCGTGTATTCTACAGCCCAGTCCTTGTTTCTGCTCCAGTGAGATCTCTTCCCATCTGTGGACTTGCCTGGATATGACCATATTAAGATACAATCCTTTGGTGTTTCTAACAGTTCATTTACAGCCTCCATACAATTTTTCATTTCTGTTACCTTTTCCTCTATTCTTCCCACACATATTTCCAAAAAGCTCTCAAAATTATTCTATCTCTATATATTTTCTTTATTTTACCATATATTTGCATTATTTATTCCAGTACAAAATACTTTATTTATATATATATATATATATATATATATATATATATATATATATCAAGCCTGGAATGCCTCATACATAATAGTAAAGTATTCCTTTACTAGTAACTTCACTAATAACTTACCTTCTGATGTTTGCAGCCATGAAGTAAACAGAGTTAATATGGTGTTAACACAAAGACACAAGTTTGTTGTATAATGTTCCAGTAAATTATCCATATCTGATCCTCCTGTAGCTATTTAAGAGAATTATCTTGTTTTATTTTATTTATTTATTTTTTTATTTTTATTTAGGTGAAAACCCATGAATAATTCTGGCTAACAGTTTTTTTGGGGGGAGAGGGATAACATTTATAATATCTAGGCAAATGCCTTAAATTTCTAGTGTGAATCTTCCAGAACATTCTACCTGACTTTGATGATCATCATGTGTCAACTACTAAGTTCAAAACTGAGAAAGAAGCTGCCTTGACAATTTGCCTGTGGTGGATTTTGAGATCGAATTAAACTTTTGTGACTTCAAGACACAGATATTTTGGCATTAATATTTTACTGCAGCACAACAAAGCCTGTGTTTACTGATAAGAATATGAAACATGTCCCAAGAAATTTCTAAATAATCTCTGTATAATTATGGTTTGATCTTGTCATCTATTATTCACTTAGAGAAACATCATATAATTTTATCCTTTAACAAATATATTCTCAATGCATTTGTTTATTTTATAGCACATTCAACAAAAGAGCCATTGGTTGTTTGCTTATTTATAAATGATAAGTGCCAGTGAAAGTCTATTAAAATGTTTTTTAGAACAACTGAATTTGTCCCACCAGGGCAAGAGAAACAGCAATGAAATACCAGCAGAAGCAGCACCAGAGACAACAAGTTTAATGCATTATTGAAGGCCCGGCTAAAGTCAAAGAAAATAAAGAAGGATTAGAAACTATCTCTGCAGGAAAAATAAGATGTTAACTTCAAAGGGGTGTCTGTGCTTTGACCATGAAAGGATTCCCTGATGGAAAACAGTCAAGGCTCTTTTATAAAGAAATGCCAACTTGTGGCGCCTGTGGCTCAGTGAGTAGGGTGCCGGCCCCATATACTGAGGATGGCGGGTTCTAAACCCAGCCGCGGCTGAACTGCAACAAAAAAATAGCCGGGTGTTGTGATGGGCGCCTGTAGTCCCAGCTGCTCATGAGGCTGAGGCAGGAGAATCACGGAAGCCCAAAAGCTGGAGGTTGCTGTGAATTCTGTGACATCATGGCACTCTACTGAGGGTGGTAAAGTGAGACTCTGTCTCTACAAAAAAAAAAAGAAAAGAAAAAGAAAAGAAAGGAGGAAAAAAAAAACGCTATTCTATTCTTTTAAAGCCTTGAATGGAGAAAGGGATATTAATATAAGAAGGTTGTAACATTAACTGTTGAGTATAAAAATAATTGAATGAAGAATAATAAAGAAAATTCAGAAAAATAAATCAAATTCAAGTCTAAAAATTTAAACTGTTGATAAACATGTGGAAACATAAGGAACAGGAGAATCACAAAGACATTTTTGTTGAGGAAGGCAATAAGATGGACAGCTGAAAGAGGGGGCAAGAAATTTTTTTTCTTATATTTCAATTTGCATTTGAACAGAATGCCATCACAGAAGACTTAGCGTCTTCTTTACAATTTCTCTATGATTATGTTGGCAATGGTATTGTTAATATGTTCAAATTATGATTATGTGTTTATACGTGTGTTAGCTTTCCAAAGAAGTGATTTCTTTTTATAGATTTGTGCTTATATAAATTGTGTAAAAAGACTGATTAGCTTGTGTACAAGAAGTGTTAATAATTAGTGCAATTAGTTCAGCTAACCGAGAGAGAGGAAGAAAAAGTACAGTTTCCAGGAGAACAAATACCAAGGAAACACATCGCTAGGGATGCTGACGATGATTTTGATGAATGCCGATGAAGAAAAGGAAGAGGAGGAGAAAAGACAAGGAGCAAGAGAAAAGGAGAAGGAGGGGAACAAGTCCGATAGGATTCGTGGCAAGGGGGGGGCCGAATCTTCCATATTACAGCTCTATCCATAATATAATACCAATAGTTTAATACTAGGAGTGAAGAGACTGATACGCTCTGTGCTCGTATTTCTGAAGGCAACTTTGACAGTGTAAATGTTTATAGGGAAAATAAGAGCAGAGTAAAAATAATTTTAGCATGAGGCCTATAGGATCAGTATGTCAGAGAAGATTAATTTCAAGTAGAATTCTGTCTTATTTCAAGCTACTGTACCAATGAGAAATAATACTTTAAATCTTCATTGTGCTTATGATTCAAATAATGAACCACCTGCACAATAAACTCTCAAGTCTAGTTTCCATAACAAGTTCTCTACATATCCGTTAGAATGATCTCACGTGAGACTGACTAGTCATTCGTCTGCTCAGAATTCTCTGCCCTTGTTGTTTACATCTGCCCTTGTTGTTTACAACTGGCTGTAACAATCTTTCCAGACATACGTGCTGCCACTAACCCAACACTGAAGCAATAAACAACCTTTACTTTCTGTGTTCACCTTTTTCCTCCTTCTGATGCATTCATCACTTCCTCTAATTATGGACATCCATTTCACCCACCTCACTCCAAGTTCATGTGTGATCTCTTTTATAAGATTTTCCTCCGTGGAAGGTGAAGTTACAGGAAGTAAATAAATTAACAAAACATGAAGCTCAGACACAGACCCTGCTGACAATGTTCTGTAAGCCGTGGAACGTGCCAGACATTCAGTTATGGGAGATACTTGGAGGTCTTGCACTAGAAGTGAGAAATAACACCCCAATAAAATACAACATGTTCCTGACATGTTTCATTTGATCAAGATTAACAGCATTTTCTACTAATTTCAGCTTTAAGGAGTGCTTAATAGCTCTAACTTCCACTCAAAAGTAATGGCAACCTCAAAGACATGCTAGTCTCTTGCAGTGTCTGTATTAATGCATTGGGAAGGGTAGCAACCTAAGAGAATTAATTAATTATATATCCAGAAATAAAAATAATAGAAAAGAGGAAGGAAAGAGATGAGAGGAGATAGGAGGAGTGAATAAAGAAGTGAAATTATGTGAAGTAATGGTTTAGAAAATTTCCCTATAGCAGGAAGATTATATCAAAGTATGGTCCTGGAAGAGAGCTAATTATTTAAACAGGTTCTGAAATTTGAGTTCAAAAGCAGGATGTGAAGTGCAGTACTGGGTGGATAGGGGAGAAATTGTTATAGCATAGACTGAAAAAAATTGAAGATGTGGAGTAGAAGTGGGGTTGGAAAAAGTTCTGCTAAAAAAACTTTTAGCAACTTTGCTGAGGTGTAACGTATACACCATAAAAATTATCCAGAGAAGTGGATAGTTCAATGAGTTTTGGGCATACATTTCTTTCTTCAAAACTTCTTAAAGGCCATTAGACAAATTATCCTACAACAATAAATTTGTAAAATTTACCTTTAGCCTTTGAGGATGCTCTTAAATGCCTAGATTCTCATTGCCATTTGCTTTTTAATTATGCTGTGTATTTGTATTATTTTGCTGTTAAATGATGAGTTTGTTAACTATACTTTTTAATGGACTTATGTTCATTAAATAAATGGCTCTTTAGATCTGAATGATTGTCACTAATCAGCGAGGTTAGGTTATGTTTATGTTTCTTCATCTCTGATAGGGGAATAATAATGGGATCCATCTCCTAGATGATTGGGACAATTAGATGAATTAATATGGGTGAGATAACTTAATATGTGCAGGACTTGTAGTAAGTGCTACACAAATTTTATATATTTTTGTGTTCTATACAAATTTTAAATATTTTTATCCTTATTTTTCCTTTTCTTTTTCAGTGATTCAGTCTAGTGGCAGTTTGCTAGTTCAATAGTAAAATTTATTGACAGCTCTGAATTTTATATAACTGATGAAAGCCTTTAACCATGTGTAAAGGCTAAAATGACCTTAGGGGAATGCAATTTATATTATAATGGCTTAATGGAACCAATTATATTATATCAGCATAAAAACTTTTAAATGGAAAAATGTATTCACCAGTAAAAATGTCCTATATTTCAATAAGAATGTCCATATGCCAACTGTTTATTAGTTAAAATTCAAGAAATACTCACCAGTAAGTATTAAGTTTTATGATTTTAATTCAATATCCATTAATAAGTTAATGCAGAAGCAAGAAGAGCTTTTATAATATGACATTTAATTATAAAATGCTCTTAAATATAAAGCATCTAAGAAGTATGTCAAACTTTTCAACAAATGTAACTAATTAAACCTTTCTAAGGAAAAATTGGATTGTCTAGTAACTCTGATTTAAAATCAGGGAAAGCAAAATTGCAACAGTAATGAGGACCATAGACATTCTCTTCAGATCCACTTTTCCTATTCACCTTAAAAACAACATTAATAGTCAAATGTACAATGCATCTTTAGCTAGCTGCTGCTAATATTGCTAATATTCCAATGAAAATGGGTTTTAATCTCAAACCTAAAGTCACCAGAGGATAATAAAAGTATAGAAATAATATATTAGTAGGACAATAATGCTTATGTAATAAAAAGAATGTCTTATGTTTGAAAGATCAATTTGAAAAATTATATTTGCAGTAAAATTTTTGATTTTTCTTGACATTTTGTTATTTTGCTTAAACTTCACTTATTGTAGTAATTAAAATTTATCTTAAGCCTTGGAGATACTCCTAGATGCCTAGATTTATTGGCTGTGTTCATGCAAGATTTTTTAATTAAATCATTATAAACTTGAGAGAGAAGAGTTGAAAGTTTCTTAAAATAAATAAGCATAACTGATGAAACAGTGTATTGTGAAATGTTAAGGGTGTACAAGGTGGAAATTAAAATATATTTTGGTAATAATGATTAAAGAAATTTAATAATTTAATGTAATATATTACTCCCCTGCTCAGAAAATCTTCCTGCATGTTATTGAATGATTTTGTTGGCACATATATTCAAATTGCCTAGCTATATTACTCAGTTTTGAATTTAAAAAAAAAATAACTTTACATGTTTGGATAAAATTGCATTTCTTTATAATAAAATTAAAATATAAAAACAATAGATAAACCATATTGTTATACACTATGGAGTGTAAAATGTCATTGACATTAAATTAAAAATTACAAATATAACACATGTTCATATAAAAAAAATGAAATAAATAAATGAAAATGCAGGCCAGGCCTGGTGGCTCACACCTGTAATCTTAAGCACTCTGGGAGGCCCATGCGGATGGATTGTTTGAGCTCTGGAGTTTGAGACCAGCCTGAGCAAGAGTGAGACCTGGTCTCTACTAAAAGTAGAAAAAATGAGGCAGGAGGATTGCTAGAGCCCAGAAGTTTGAGGTTGCTATGAGCTATGATGATGCCACAGCACTCTCCCCAGGGAGACAAAGTGAGCCTCTGTCTAAATAAATACATAAATAAATAAATAAGTCTCTCACTTAGCCACTCAGTCACAGTTTCCTAGTGGTTGACAAATTTACACTGCACCATTTTCAACCTTTTTGTAGACTTATAAAACATATCTGCTCATACATTTATATGTGTATATATATATTCATGTATATGTATTTATGTAAAAAATGAAAATATTTTAAATACATTTTTATAAGATGTTTTTCAATTTGTTTTTTTCTTCATAAAAGATACATTTTCACACAAATTTTCTTATTTTTTATTGGTAGCATGTAAACCATTCCATTTTAAAAATATTTTAAATGTTTACATTTTTAATTATTATGAGTACATAACAGGTATATATCTTTTTAAATTTATTTTTTCTTGAATTTTGTATTTAATTGTTTTAGTTTGAAGTTTTTCTTTTTTTTAATTTTTATTTTCATTTTTATTTATTTTTTTGAGACAGAGTCTCACTTTGTGGCCCTTGGTAGAATGCTGTGGTGTCACAGGTCACAGCAATCTCAAATTCTTGGACTTAAGCCATTTTCTTGCCTCAGCCTCCTGAGTAGCTGGGGCTGCAGGCACCTGCCACAATGCCCAGGTATTTTTAGGAACAGGGTCTCCCTTTGGAGAGACCAAGGGAGGTCTGCCCGCCTTGGCCTCCCAGAGCACTAGGTTTACAGACGTGAGCCACCATGCCTGGCTTGCTATATATCTTTATAGGGTACATGTTGTTAGTATAGTGGAGGATAAACAGGTAGCAAGGAAGTGGCTAAGGATGGACAGTGGGAACTGAATTGTAGTTAGGAACAGAATTGCAGCTAGGAATGTTCCCTGTTGTAAACATATCTAGTGAGGACTTCTCAGTGACCTTTCACTGACTTGGAGCTCACTACCATCTAATGAGCACAGTATGGGGAGAGTTTTCATAAAGAATTCCAGGAGGACACATGCTAGTAAGGAAACTGTTATATAGCCTAAACTGTTATGTAACCTGTTGTGTGACCTGCTATGTAGTCTATTATGTAAACCCAACCTGTCAATCACCCCAAACTTAGGAAATGGCAACTAATCCTGCAGGGGAAAGATGGGACAAACTAGAGGGCACATGACAGACAGTATGTGCTCAGACATCGGGCTCTTCCTCCCCTAGCAAAGAATGACCTGCCTCCCCCTCTGAGACGTTCGCTTTGCTTTAAATGTAGTGTTTGTGATTGCTTGATATCTATGATCACTCTCTCACTGGCTCAACTGGGTACCAGTACTAATTCTAGACAGTGGGCACTGGGGGACCAGGGAACATCCAAACATATGTAACCATGTACTGTTTTGATATAGACACACATATAAGGTGAATTGATCAAATGGGTAATTGGAGTATCCATCCAGTCAGGCATTTATCATTTCTTTGTGTTAGGAACATTCCAAGTCCACTATTTTAGCTACTTTAATGTATACTCTAACTTGTTGTTAATTATAGTCACTTGGTTGTCCAATCAAATATTTTCATTCTATCTACGATTTGCACCCATTAACCATCAGACTTTTCCTGCCCCTCTCCAATACCCTTTGCAATCTCTTGTAACCATCATTCTGTTCTCTATTTCTATGAGATCAATTGAACATTATGTGAAATAAGCCAACCAGAGAAAGATAAATCTCACATTTTCTCGCTCATTTGTTCTATAGTTCCATCCATGTTGTTGCAAATGGCAGGATTTCATTCCTTTTGTGGCTCTGTAACATTCCATTGTGTAAATGTAAAACAATTTCTTTATGCTTTCACCTATTGATAAATGCTGAAGTTGATTTTAAACTTTGGCTATTGTGAATAGTGTCAGCACAGCAGCAAGAATTACCTAAGAATTACCTGCAGCTTTTGAGGCCTGATTGCCTTAAATTTAGTCCAGTCTTTAGGCTGCTTTTTGGTAGCATGGGGTAGTGCTTGTGGGAATTTAGAACTCAAATTTTCAAAGTGAAGATGGACTCAATGCTCGCTCCATGGACACCGGCAAAATTCTGCCCTGTTCTGTACTTCCCTATGCAAGGGTGGCCCTGAGTTTAAGTGCAGAGTCCCACTATCACTTCCCTCTCTCTTCTCCAAGTACAAAGATTCTTCCTCCACTAAATGCACTGGGCAGGGGCGGCGATGGGTGGTGCAGGCAATGCAGCACCTATCTGGAAACTAGGAACTATCTAGAAACTAGAAACTATAACAACTTTTCTGTCCCTTTTAGAGCTCCTTTCTTTAATATAATGTTAAAACCAGGTAATATGAGCCCTTGTCTGATTTTTGGTTCTTTTGAAGGTGCTTGCTTGTGTGAAGAGTTGTTGAACTTGTGTTCATATGGAGGGATGATTGCTAGAGTTTTTCATTCAGCTATCTTGTTTCATCCCTTCTAAACCATTTTATGATTCAATATTATTTTTAAATTATTTGTATTTATTTTTATTTTAGAGATGGGCTTTACTTTGTTGCCCATGCTGGAGTACACTGACCCAGTTATAGTTTATTACAATCTCAAACTCCTGGGCTCCAGGATCCCCTTGCCTGGTCTCCTGAGTAACCAGGGCTCCAGGCATCCCAGCATGCCTGGATAATTTTTTAATTTTTAAAAATGTTTTGTAGAGACAAGGTCTTATTATGTTGCCCAGGCTGATCTTGAATGCTTGGTCTCAAGCAATTCATTCAACATAGCTTATTTTTACCAGAGTGGGCTACTGAGGTAGTTTCCAATATATTATGGTTACGTACATACACTGTGTGTCAGGGGCCATTTGCCCAGATATCTTTAAGCCCAGGTGACAGACTTTGCTGGACCGATTCTCAGAAGTGGAATTATTTGGTTGTTGGATTTAAACATTTATACTTTTGAGAAATACAGTGAAATTCCTCTCTGAAATGGTTGAGGCAATTTGCTCTTCTATCAATAGTGTATAATAGCATCTGTCTTTGAAATGCTAGGTATTATTAATCTTCAGTCTGGCTGGTTAAAAATCGTGTATCCTCATTGTTAGGTGTGTTTGTTGCATGTGCTTAATAGAGCCTGGAGTTTTTTGTGTTTTTTTTGGCCATTTAGATTTCTATTTCAGGGAATTCCCTCACCATATTCTTTTTTTATTTTTCCAACGTATTTTGTTGTTCTTTTTAAGTTCCAGGAGCTCTTTGTAAAGTATAACTTTTTACCTTTTGTTATGTTGCATGGGCTAAAAGTGATTTTCCCAAATTTATCATTTGTTTTTTAAATTTATTTATGGAATCTTAGTAACTCTGCAGAGTAATGCATCCTAACCATATTCTTGAGTTCACTGTAATTTTATAGTGATATTTAAGGTGTGCCATCAGTCATTTATAGATAGGTTAGAGTATAGAAGATTAGTGATTATATTAATTATTAAAAGATTAATAAGGTATGATTCATAGGTACTTATATAATGCAAATCTTTCTATTTATTACCTATATGTTTTATTAGAAAGCCAGGCTAAAGCAATAAAATACACACAGTCACACTTACATTTACATCACTGCCCTCACAGAGGACCTATTTGATCAGAGAGTCAAAAATAAATGGACATTTCACAATGTATATGTATAGCAAAAAAAAATCATGTCGATACCTTGCACGTATACAAGTTTGTCACTTACATTGTGATAAAGCTGAAACAACGAAAATGATGGAAGGTAGGAAAATTAGATTTCTTTAAAAAATATGAGACTATCTTCACAATAATTGATTAATAGGGACTTATTTTCAAAACCCAAACAAAACACCTTCAGATATTCATTGGTGATTGCAAAAGATTTTAGATACTGAAAAGACTTTCTTAGGAAGATATCAACTGACTTCTATGCCAGCAGGCAGAAAATTAATATGTTTGATTGTGCTCACCTACATTATAAAGAAAATATATGTAAACATGGAATTTACATAACTAGAATTATATTTTATAAATTTTAAATTATTATTTTATATTCATTTATTGGTAAGCACAAGTGTAGCTAATTAATTTTATTATTTGTCATTTTTTATCAATTTGTAACCTGGTTCATGCATGCATACTTTAAAAATTTGAAATGAACTTTGAATAAATTTCACCAGATGATTCACTTTTGGGGTTAAAGTGAATAATTCATAATAGCACATTTTTAAAATATGAGTTTATATATCCATAATATTCACATGTTATCAAATATGACAGATTGTTCAGTAATCACCACTGAGCATCTAATACATTCACTCAACTAGTGACAGAAATTTAAACAAACGACTACAAAGGTGAGGGGGAACATCAACACTGGTGAAAAGAACTGATAAAATCTGTCATAAAAATTTTAAAAATTAAATGCAACATTAAAATTCACTGTTCTAATTATCTTACTTTACTTTTCGCTATGAGCTTGGTTAACACTTTTAATATAAAATTCAGATAAAGAAATTTCCCAAATCAGATATTCAAACTAGAGGGAATCTCTGTGAACACCAATAAACATAGTTCCAAAGTTTAATCTATAAAATACAATAGCCTATTAGAACAATAAACCTACATGGTGAAATTATTCAGTGGAAGAAAATGCTGTCAATTTTTCTTATTGGGGAAATGCGAAGCTGTGTCTTTCTCTGTATCGGAACATGACAAAGTGTCCTAATTTGTGTGAGATGAGCCATACTGAATTATATGGTCCAGCAGCATGGAAAATGTCAGTGGTGTGTTAGGAATTGGTGTGAGAGGAGAAAATAATTACAATTTCTACATTGTTGATGATGACAAGCATGTACAAAATAAAACATTCCCCATCCCCAAAAGACTTGCCCTCTGAGAGTTATTGAGAAAATGATCTAGTAATGTCATGGAGGAATCATTTATACATATAAATGTTAGTGTCATTTACTATTTGGAAATGAACCCAATTCTTATTGAAAGGTCTTCTAAAATCCAAACCAGGACTTGAAAAACTGTGATGCTATTATCAGACAACACTGGGTAAAAACTGAAAGGTATGGGAAAGAGTTGAGGTAATTATTTTCTATAAGGTAATAACAAAGCATGGTGTCTTGTGTTTTACTGAAGACTATGTCCTGAAATTCTTGAGAATCTTTATATTGTTAAATATCACTACTTTTATACCAGTTAGTTATTTCCCCATTTTAATTTTGTAAATATTTTATTTTTAGTCTTAAAAATAACGTCGGTTTTCTAAAGCAGAGATTTTCAAAGTGTGGCGCCCCAGGCATCATCAGGTCATTAGTCATATACCAGGCCTACTGAATGAAGATCGCTGACTGCAGAGCCCAAGAATACAAGGAAAGGGATTTGTTATGCATGCTAAAATTTGAGAAACACTAGCTGAGCTCTTCAATATAGTAGTCACTAGCCACAGGGGCTATTTATATTGATGTTTAGATTAAATAAATAAAATAGAATAAATCAGTTCTTCACTCACATTAGTCACACTTCAAGGGTTTAATAGCCACATTTGTCTAGCTGCTAGCACACTGAATAGTAAAGTTATCAAACATTTTCATCATCATCAAAATTTTATCAGATAACATTGTCTCATTCATGACTATGACTCAAACTGTTGAATAGATCATGCTACCTTTAATTACTTAAAAACTCCTAATGCCCTCACTCTCTCTCTTTTTTTTTTTATCTTACTGTTATTTTTATTTTTTTTATTAATATTAAATCATAGCTGTGTACATTAATGTGATCATGGGGCACCATACACTGGTTTTATAAACAGTTTGACACATTTTCATCACACTGGTTAACATAGCCTTCCTGATTATTGTATTAAGACAATTATCTTCTACATTTACTAAGTTTCACATGTACCCTAGTAAGATGCACCGCAGGTGTATGTTAC